>JAODUG010065283.1:0-14046 GCA_027564795.1 Aphredoderus sayanus
GTGTGTGTGTGTGTGTGTGTGTGTGTGTGTGTGTGTGTGTGTGTGTGTGTGTGTGTGCGCGTGTGTGTGTGTGTTTGACTGCTCCTTTCCCTGGAGCTGCGGTGAATGCAGTGCTACTGTATGCTCAAGGGCACTTAAGGGAGGGCAGTCATTACTGACACATAACTTGCTGACTGGAGGCATTCTTCTCTGGTTGATGGACACAGGCACATGCCCTCAGTATGACCTTTTGACCTCTTGACCCCCTGACAAGCCTGGAATTTCTGGATATTAACTCATGTTTAATTGTACAAAGAGGAGTGTAAATTACTCGTTATTATCAAACAAACATATTGGAAGAAATTATGTATTATTAAGTATATTTTTCTGATCCCATTTAGATTTTTTTAGTTTTCTTAAATATAGCTATATGGCTTTAAACAGTCAGACTTCTAGACTAAATACACCAGAAAATTTGCAGCAATAACAAACAGATCATGATTTATAAAATAATAATAATGATAATAATAATAATAATAATAATAATAATGGGGAATTCATATATTATTTTACATTATTGTTATTATTATTATAAATACTAAAAAATACAATTAAACGTACAATATTAGGTATATGTCTCATGTCTTAATGGAGTGAGTCTTTCCGTAAAAAAATGACTCATCTCTCTTCCACAGTAGATTATTCAGTCTCAGCCAGTATCACCTCGACCCTGAATCTCTTGACACCAGAGCAACATTCTGACGAGATAATTGTGTCCCTGTGGGATCTCCAGTCTATCATACATTACAATTAACATAACAAGATTACAATAAAAAATAATACTATAATGTATTGATATTAATGGAACAAATTGGTGACCCGGGTGTCATTAATATTGATTTCAAGTCAAGCAGGGGATACTTTGTCCTCATGAGATTATGCCTGCAATAACTGAAGAATTTGACCATAAAAGATCCCCACCCCCTATTTCTGTATTCATCTAGAGTAGTCTTGGACCCTGTTTATCACTTGTCTAGCAATCGATTAGCCTATGTCAAAATACGACAGTAATCGGTCTAAACATAGTAGACAACATTAACCACAATAGAGGACACCAACAGAAATGTGTTATGACATGGTGACAAACAGCTGTTAAGGATAATCCTCAAAAATGAATAAAACCTGAATGGTCTCCATCTGTCATATTGCTTTAGTTGGAGAATGGTATGCATTTAAATTGAACATGTATGCTACTTACCTTCAAAAAAGCAAACTTTTAACTGTCAGTATTCCATTTTATGAGGAAGAAAATCAGCCTATAAACGACAGAAATAGCAGCGAGGAACATCTTGCTGACTTCTACTGGGTCGCCTTGACACATTGGGCTACTTCCAGTGAATTCCCATGTTGTTTTATATAGCGAGGCTAAGCATTCCTGTCAGTCCAAACGCACAGGAAGACCTGATATAAAAATGTTTTCACTTTCTTACACAAATCGCGTCGAAATTAACATTCCATCTTCACACCAAGAAAACCACGTCTAGTTTTTAGAAGAACAACTCCATTTGAAACGAAGTGAAATCCATGCTTCTTGGAGTTGAAGAAACGTTACCGCACTTCAGTGGCCACACAGGAACCAGAACAGCCGTCATAATTATATCCCATGTTCTCTCAAGCAACCATAGCGTATGTACTCCATTTTTGGAAAGGCATTGCGAGGAAAATATCGGGCTGTTTCCCCAGCAAAAGTATCGCTCTTCTAATACTCTAGCCTAATACAAGTATAGGCTAGTTCTAAAACAGCATCTGGATTCATTTTATGCTCCCAAGTGTCCCTGTTTATTCGCAACAGAAACTTAATCCCCAAAACGAAATCGGTTTAAAATCGCATATGAAGCTTATTATATTTTTTACGGGCAATTCTGATGGGTTGAGCTTGCTGTTATAAACGGAGGACATCGCTATTTCTCCGCGCTACGGAGAGAAACGTGCGTTTCATCCATTCTTCATGCGCGCTTCCCATCTTCTGGGAATCAGAGGCTTTTATGCACACGCACGGCACGGGGGAGGGAGAGCCGGGGTGGGACCGTGATGGAGAACAACGTGCACGTGCGTAACGGGAAAGAATGAGAAGGAGACCCAGGCTCACTGATCTTTGGATGGAAATCCCGCGCGCGCGCGCGCGAGAGAGAGAGAGCGAGAGAGCGAGAGAGCGAGAGAGAGAGAGAGAGAGAGAGAGAGAGAGAGAGAGAGAGAGAGAGAGAGAGAGAGAGAGAGAGAGAGAGAGAGAGGATAGGAAGTAGCCTAAAAGTACCTACTGGAGTGAGCAGCAGAATTCTGAATATTCACTGTGTGAAAATGCACATACTGTATAGGTTTTTGCAATATTACATTCTAAAAACACAATAGAAAACACAGTGTAGTAGGCACGTTGTACAGTATGTGATGGAGAGAGCAACAGTGCTACTATGATGTGTGTCATATGGTCACATCTAACATCAAGTGTCTGCGTGTGCGTGTGTGTGTGAGCGCGTGTGTATTGGTTTTCCTGATGAAGTGCTGCCTATGTCTGTTTGCCCCTTAATTAGAATAGTTGTTTACCTTACTCTGTGTGTGTGTGTGTGGGTGTGTGCATGTGTGTGCGTGTGTGTGCGTGTGTGTGTGTGTGTGTGTGGGTGTGTGCGTGCATGTGTGTGTGTGTGTGCGTGTTTGTGTGCTGGTTCTTCTCAAGACAGAGTTAGAGAGAAATCAGAAGCCCTAGGGATACAGATAATATCAACACATACAGCGCATGCACATACTGTACACACACTCACACATACACAGAGACTACAAAATTAGTAAGCAAAGACACTGCAGATGTTATCCTTCATGTAATTTCCTGTATTTACATTCCAGGATTGATTCAACAGAACATAAAGATTGATTGCGTGTGTGTGCATGTTGGCCATTAATATTTTTTATTACAGAGTAAATTAGTTACTGTAGCTGCCAAATATTCGGAAAATATATCAATCACATATGACTTATAATTATGCGGACATCATGTCCTGTAATAATAAGTTCAGCACGACCTTCAAATGATAATGAGGAAGTGTTGGGCTGGGATGAAAAGAAAAAACTGTAGTCTTTAAAAAATCCTCATATGTCTTTAAAAATGACACGTTGCTGTAGACTTTCTGACATTCTCAAAACAGACTCATTATATACACACACGCGCGCACAGACTTATTTCTAGACACATTCTCCCCCACAAGTTTCTAAAAACAATCTTGCTGACACAGACACACAGCCACCCAGACAGACTGAGAGATAGAAAGTGAGCAGTAACCTTAGCACTGGTATTAAAGCCATTACAGATGGTGTGTGCTATGGTGAATTCCTCTATTTACATTCCACAGCTGATCCCACTGAAAGCATAGCATCGGTGAAAGAGATAGGAATGAGACAAACAGAAAAAGAATGAAGGATAAAAAACAGACGCTTAATTTCTGGTGGATCGCACAGCACCTTTTATTTCATGCAATTTATATATTACGTTGTATTTATTGCATTCTTTCTTTCTTTTCCATATTTCAGTAGCCTTTGTTTGTGTGCCTCTATGTGTGTGTTTGCATTGGTTTGAGAGATGCCTGCCATCTGTGACATTTGGTACCCACAATCACAAATGAAGCATTAATCTCAAGCCTGCTGTTGCTAATGCAAGCCACATTAACACGCTGCTATTAGTCCTATATATTACTATTATCTCTCAACACCTCTCTCCCTCTCCTGTCTTTATAGCAGCAGCACAGCACAGGTTTTGATGAACCGCATTGGTCAGATATTGGACTGGAATAGTGGGCTAAACTTATTTGTTTTCATTCATTCCTAGCTCTAACTCTGCTCTGTTTTCTTCTGATTGGAGTACTCTGCTCTGTCTCTGACATAGTAACATAGTAGCTATCAGGCACATAGTGAAAACTCTCCTAATCTGCTAAATTGTATGTTATTTAATGGGTTAAAATGTGTGTGCATATGTATGAGAATAATATACGCTATACTGTATATCACTTGTGTCCCCATGGATTTGATATTTGCATGTGTGAAAGGGTTGATAATGTTGGGAAAAATTAAAATCAGGACATTAATCTATGACCGCGTTGGGGATTATCAGACATTAACCTTGTTTCTACTTTCTGAATCTGCCTTTCATGTCATTCCTGTACAGTATTTTAGCCCTCCTACTATGATGAATAAAGCATATTGGTATATAAAACTAGAGTGGATTTAGCTCTGCTGTGGGTGGTAGCCTGGATAATAATGTCTTACTCATTTTCTGACCCGCATCAGGATTGTTTTTCTGTGATGATGAAGGGTGTGTACTGGCAGTACAAACAGCCATCCACATCCACTGATGCTCCACATTTCAGTATGTTCCAACATGGGGAGGATGCGAAACCTTGTGCTGGACATGATAGGAACATGAGATCATTGTTTTACAAACATAAATTGCATCTATTGGGCAGTGCAAAACCATGTCCGCAGTTATATTTTGTCTGCATGCTAGACATTTAGCTAATAAATTGCTCTCAGCCAAAACATAAACATGTCATTATCACACACAAAAATGCACACACACACACACACACACACAGTACACACAAAAACACAAACACACACACACACACACATGCACACACGCACACACACACACACACGCACACACACACAACTGCTGCTACAAGTTAATGTGCTACAGTGATGACAGCTGTTTTTTTGCACACCAGCTGTCAGTGATGTGCAGGTGCTGTGTGTGTATGTGTGTGTGTGTGTGCGTGTGTGTGTGTGTGTGTGTGTGAGTGTGTACAAGCGTGTTTGTTGTCACAGTGATAACAGCTGTGAAGAAAGCGTTGCGGCTACAGTATGCAACGGGTGGTTGAATGTATGGATGCACTGTAGAAGGGAGATTCCTTCTACAGTGCATCCATCCGTTCATCCATCCTTATTCATATGTGAGGCAAGGAGTCACCATGGATGAGATGCATGTTTGTTGCAAGTTGCAGGTTCACATAACACACACACACACACACACACAGTAGTACCTTCTAAGTCTTCAATAGACAGAAGGTACTGCTTGACAACATTGGAGTACCTTGAGGAAACCTCCTCCATTCGCATACTGTATGTGATAGGGTTGCAAGGTGACCCTGTAAGGAACCAGGTATCTTAGCAACACTTTAAATGCTCAGATCCAAGTACAACGGAAACATCAGTCAATGCAAAATGACTACTACAGTACTGTAAATCAATCACTTGAAACAAGCCAAAACCTAAGAACAACACTAGACTACTTGACTATGTGGAACATAGATACATGAATGAAGAGCAGACACTGTGTTGGCTGACTGGGTAAACTAAATCGTGTGAGTGTGATTCAGGTGCATGCTTCCCTCTCAGCCCTGACAAGACAGTACTAATACTATCAGCTTGTTTTGTATGGCACATTCTAAGGGAAGGCCCTTATATGTTTTTTTTATACACGTGTTTGTCTTCATGCATATATGCACGTGGAAAACATCTAGACACCATCTTTAAATATTTAAAAGCTTATTGTTGCATATTGAAAGACGGTCTACAATCAGACAAAGATAATCTATGTCAGAAGAGTGACGTAGATTCTGACACTCACACACACGCAGACACACGCACACGCATACCTACACACACACACATACCAATACACACACATACACACGCACGCGCGTTCGAGAGAGTCTGATTGGTATTTGGTCAACATGTGCATCTCCCTATCTCTACATTGCCATGGCAACTATGATGCAGGTTGCCTTGGCAGCGATGGCCGAGTCAAACCACTGCACTCAGGCACGCACAAACATACACACATCCTGTTACCTACTCCACACACACACACATATATAAACACACACACACACACACACACACACATACACTGTACACACGCATACACATGCTGACACACACACAAACACACACATACACACACACACACACACACACACACACACACGGCACTGAATATTTGAAAAAGGTTTTCAGTTAAAATATATGTATGTGATCTTGTCTGCCACTAGATGTCGCACTAAGCACCAGCATCTCAGACCAAAACAAAGGCACTAACATGCATGCATGGCATGACCATAGGGCAGGACCAGCTGTGAAAATAAAGAACAGAGGAGCTTGACCACAACACATTTTATTCTCTGCTCAGAACACAATTACTCCACTATATTCTTCTTTCATATCCTCCTTAGCCAACTGACTGCTAAAACAATAGCAAAAAGTAACCACACACTGTAACCATGCTTGGGAAGTATTGGAAAATATTGGTCTTATATATATTTCTGTTTGTATTGTTGACGTGTTGTATTATGTGTGGATTTCTGACAATGTGTTATCTGTATTTATGTTCTTTTGTTTTAGTTTTTCGTTTTACTGCTGCATAAACGCCCCCCTTTCCTCTTTCTTAGAGCTGCTGACTTATATTTGTATTAACCTTTGTAAAGCTTGTTATTTGTGTTGTCATATGGATTCTTACTCTTACAGCATTTGTCATATTTGTCTACTGGGATAATTTGCCAATATACAGAATATGTTGCCATCTAGTGTACACAGTGGGAACACAGTCAAAATAATATATTAACCATGATAAATTGGCAAGGGAAGTGGAACCAGCCAGCTCCAAATCACTGTCCTGTCTGAAAGTAAATTAAGCCACGTCAACAGAGCTTGTGTGGAATTGAAGCAGTGGTCCTCAATGACTATAGTATATTTCAAAAGTCATATTTAGCTGTTGCATTGTCTGAACTGGTATCAAAGCTCCGTTCATGAAACACTAAACTGTCAATTACACCACTATGTTTTGTGGCCTTGTACTTTGTTTGTGCTTGGGTCATGGCAATGACCAAATCATAGCTGTATTTGTCCTGCATGACATCACTTCCTCTCACGCTATGTGATGGCTTAACACAGTAAAAGAGACAGGATACACAAAGCAGGTGCAAAAGAATAAGATCATATTTATTCAGTTAAACTAAACAGATTATATAGTTATCTATAAATCTAAAGATAGTTATCTAAAGATAGATAAAACCTTGAAACCCCTCCACCTCTCTCTCTCTCTCTCTCTCTCTCTCTCTCTCTCTCTCTCTCTCTCTCTCTCTCTCTCTCTCTCTACTGTACAGTACACTATCTCTCTCATATCCCTTGCTCATATTTATCCTCTTTGGGATTTACTCTGGTCTTGTTAGTAGTAATCCCATTTATTCTAATCACCTCGCTGAGCTCTCAGTCACACATTGACGTACGCAAACAGTATCCCTGATGTGGACCAACAGCCCTTCATGTTGTTGGACTACTGCTGTCGTTGTTGTGGATTTACACTCATAAAACGCCATGGACCATTCTCCCTCAAGACCACACCCAGCGATACCTGGGTAAGGAGGTCCAATGTAGATTGTAGATATTGTGTGAGGGATAGACTGTTAGCTTTTTGGAGTTTGAGTTTGGTGAGGAGCTGAAAAGGGATTACCATACAATGTGTGCATCCTGCTATTTAAAAAGATGTTCATAAACCAGTCACTATTATTAAAGTATTATGTTGTTATGTTACATTTGCATTTTTATGATTGTTTTATTGTTGGTAGATACAGTGCAGAGAATTAAAAACAATGACTCATAGTGGGTCAATGAAGATACAATAATTCTAACAATATGCTATGCCCGTGTTTTGTTATGTAATGTTTTGAATGCAGCCAGTATAAGGTCTCATGACTATTAAACACTAGGCTTCAGGCAATTAAAAACAGCTGGAAGCAGGAAAAAATAAAGCTGGCAAAGGCTTTACACAACCCACCAGCAATATGTAAAGTTTCTGGAACAGAAGGTGCTTTAGACTACTTTGTTACTGCAGAACAAACTAGCTGGGAAACTCCAGCACATTCAGGCTGTGTCTACAGCGTGAGCCCTCATTTTAGACACATCCAGCTCATGGCTGAGTGCCTTCTTGGCCTGAGATGAGCCGGTAGATGATATATCGATATGTCTAATCTCCTTTCCTCTCCTCAGGTTGTCTTTCAGAACCTGTTGATGTGCATGGTTTCCTTTTACTCCCTTTATTATATTGCGGTCAGTCTCTGCATCGGACTGCTCAGGTAAATGTAAAAACATACCATCAGTCTGTCTATCTTGTGATATCCTTGTTTTGTCATAGTCAGTGTTTCCCTTGTCTCCCAGCACATTGTCATTCCCCACCCAGTGTTTCATAGTCTTGTTACTTCCACCTGTCTTAGTTTATCGTGTTTTATTATTAAAACATTATTATTTACAAGTTTGCCATTTGGGGGTCTTTACAACTCATCCTGCGTATACAGTATCATATAATTGATTATCTATCTGGAAGTACTGTATAGTGTGTGCTTTAATGTGTGTATCTCTGTCCAGGGTCCATGAGATTGACAGCTTGTTGGCGCCGTTTGACTACAGAACACAACCATCATGGCAAGACCCCAAGTACATGGGTGAGTTTTCTTCTGATAAGATAAATTGCCTTTTTGGTCTTACATTGGTCTGTTTGTTCATAGTAAGAAAATGTTATGAACCAAACAGATCTTCCTCAATAGATTGTGTTCATAGCAAATATGCTAAGTGACCATCCCAGGGGCTTAAATGGGTTTCTTCAGAAGAACCTCATAATTAGCAGAGCATATTCTGAATTTGATTTCCCTTCAGACGCAAACCAAACACTTGACTTACAAAATCCCAAAGACATTACTGATCCAGCATGCAGTGACATGGCTCAATTCAGCCACTGTGCACAAGTACCCTTTCTGATATAATGGAATATGCTAATTTTGTTATAGTCACTGAGCTATGCTGTGAAACCACCAAAAACCCGGTAATGTACAGTTACTGTGCATTTCTGTACAGTCTACCTCACATAAAATATATTTGGCCCACTTGATTGCAGCACTGTATATGTGAAGGACATACAGTATTGGTTACAGTATGCCTCAAGGAGGAAGGCATACAAATCTACATTTCATTTGGATTGGCATGAATGCAATATGAAACAAATGGCTCTGTCTTCTCTATCTCTCTCTCCCTCTCTGTCTCCTTCTGCCTGCCCAGTCAGTGTGATCTCCACAGAAGTGACGTACGTCTTGGGAGGCTTGGTATTTGCCTGGATTGTGGAGGAGTGGGTTTGGGATTACGCCATCACTGTCACATTGCTGCATGTTGGAGTGACCGTAGCAGGTATATGGCAGATACTATACACACTGTGTGAACCATATACAGTAGTGCATGTTCTGCAAACATTGACATTTTTATGCTTTTTAATTTGATGTGATACTGTGATTGAATGGTTGACATTGTATGTTTAAATGTTGTATGTGGATGTTTTACACTGCCTTTTGGCCAGGTATTACTTGAAAAATATATTTTAATCTCAATCTGGTTAAATATAGGCACATTATTATTATTATTATTATTATTATTATTATCATATATTGCAGAGAGAGAGAGAGAGAGAGAGAGAGAGAGAGAGAGAGAGAGAGAGAAAGAGAGAGAGAGAAACAAACTGGATCAATGGCTGATTGAGGGCCTAGAACATTCTGTAAACACAGACACAGTCTTATACTTGTCATGTACAATATGTGCTTACTGTATTTATGATCCATCTGAATTTACAATTTAGCCATCAACCAAATTATGTTATCCTAAGCCACTTACACTGAGTACACAGATATTTGACCTGTAGGTCTATGACCTATAGTATGCATTTTCAAGAAAGTTCTGTTTTATGAAAATTAACTGTATTTTATAAGCACCATCCTAAAAATGAGAGGCACCATTTGGCACAATCCAAGCTCTTCGTCATCTGCAATGCTTCCCCCTCCCTTTAAAGGATTATGGCTTTCACTCTGATGGATGTTGTCAGCCCCTTGGAACAGATATATGGTGTGTCATGCTGGCAGTCTCATACAGTATTGTCATGATGTGTCTTTTCTGTTCCCATAGTGATGTCAGACTTCCCTTCTGCTGAGCACTGGTGGATGGCCCTGGGTATGAACACAGTGCTCAATAGGCACTGTGCCTATTGATCCATCCCTCTGTTTGTCCACATGTCCCTCTGTCCATCTATCTGTCTTGAGCCATTACCCCCAAAAAGAAGCAAACCACCTGTTTTTTATTAGACTTAGCATAATGTGTGCCCCCGCCATAAACAATAATCAACAATGATGGTTCTGAAACTGCTGCGACACTAATCTTCGTTGTTAATATATTCATTTATTCGTTTTTTGGCCAATTTTGCCTTACGCCTTGCCTAAAATATAACTATCACTAATCACTGTAGATCCCTTTATACTGGATATATTGGAAGCACACAGTACATCCTGACAGCTTGACAATATCAGTAACATAGACGCTTATTCTTTTATCTGTCTTCCACTATCTGCAGGTTCAGGCCTGGTGATGATGATATTCGTAGGACAGCTTCTGGCCTACAAACTATTTGGAAGCAACTTTGTCTATCCGGCCGAACTACAGAACTTCTGAGTTACCTGTCATGTTATTTGGATGTCAAGGGTTGGTTCAGTTTTAACTGGCCATTTTATGGAACAATATATTTATTTAATACATTGAAACAGAAAGTCTGAATTGGAAATTGGCCACTGAATACAATTACATCTATTTAGGTTTGATCATTTAAGCCATGGACTGAAAGTAACATGTACAGTATGCTCACTGAAAACTAGTTAGCCTAATTGTTTAGTTTTAAATACCCCAATGGTTGATGCATTCTAATGGTGACTTTACTATATCCACTTTTAAACACACGTAAAATGTATTAAGTATCGTCTCACTTCACGTAAAAATTGTGTATTTTTCATACAAAGTCTGTACAGTCTACAGTAGTATATATTTTTTGTTGGAATATGTTTTCCACACATACTGTAGTGTATATAATATATGTGTATAGCTATGTATAAATATGAGCATGTATTATAATTTATCACAGGCTGAATATACTGTACACACAATCCAAAACTAAATATAATACTTATTCTGACCTTCTATCAATGGTCTCTAGGCTAGATAATGAAGATCACATTGAATATTTCTTCAATATTACCTGCGGCACAAATTATATTTGTTAATCTAATGAAAAGATGATTTTTTCATGAGTGAATCAATGAAAAAAAAATCATATTTCTGCCTACAGTAAAATTAAGATTACAATCAGACAATACTGTATATTGTATATATTAGCTGTCTGTGGAGTTATTGATTTGTTACTCATACAATAAATACTTCTTGCAAATGTTAAAAAGTCTGTGAGCGCTTAGTGTGGATTTTATTTTTATTTAATATACTGAATATAAGAATAGGTGGGCATGTATTTTATATTAACCCTAAATGTCTAATTTTGGATAAGAAACATAAAATTACTCAAATACAATGTTTGTTGGAAATAAATGGCTAACTCCGTTTGAGCCTGCTTACCTTCTCCTTAATACTTGTAAATTCTAACAGTAATCACGTCTCTTTGGATTAATGCCTCAATTACCTAATTGTAATTCAATTCTGCTATCCGTGGTGCTGATTCTCACGCGAGCACCAGCTATCCTCGCGAGATTTAGCTGGGTCGTGAGTGACATCAATATTTTTTTTTCTAAAATAGGATTACATCATAATATAACAATTTAACCAGATTTATATTATGTTACTAATATGTGTATTGTATTATCAAACAAACATGATATTAACCAGTAAAATCCACTTGTCTGGCAAATACTGTCAGTGGCTAACGTATAGTCAGTTTATAGTGTAATCCTAAAACATATTTTCCCGGATTTCTGCATCAGATGCTCGTGTGATAAATGTAATTATCTAAGATTTAATCAACTATACAGAACGTTAATAATCCTAGATGTTACAGCTGTTTGGCCCAAATAATGTATCCCTATCACCCCATTAAGTTTACACGGGTCACGTGGTGCTCAGCTAAGCTAATTGACTTTACGGAGCACTGGCATGTTCAACTTTAGCCCCGCAGCGGCATCCTGTCTGCACAACAGAAGAAACTGTCATACAACGCCGGTAAAAGTTAACAGAATCCATAATGGTTTTAGAATTCGCTGACCAGCTGAGAGCAAACGTACAGGCAAGTTCATGATGGTTTAGTTAAGAACGGTTAGGTGTACTTACTAATATAATTTAGGTGTCACGTTGTTCCCCTTTTCTGCTAAGTGTAACACAACGAACAAATAGTGTACACTGCACGCAATGACGCTAGGTTAGCGTTCTTTCTTTCATTAAAACACGTTTATGGTATCACAAACACAATACATGTAATGTTACACCGACAGTACTGCACACTATATTGTTTTTGTTGAAAATGTAAGAGGAGTCCTACTTATTTGATTCTTGCTATGTAGAGTCCATTTGACCGGCTGAGCATGCGGATGGACGCTATCTTGATCGATGGAGGGATCCGTAAAGAGGTGATAAGAGCTGGAGAAGGCCCCTCCGTACCCAATGACGCCTCAGTGCTAAGTATTTATGCTACATCACTTGTCTTTTTTTATACTATTTTGCTTAATCGAATGAT
Source organism: Aphredoderus sayanus (assembly GCA_027564795.1). NCBI lineage: Eukaryota > Metazoa > Chordata > Actinopteri > Percopsiformes > Aphredoderidae > Aphredoderus > Aphredoderus sayanus. The sequence goes on from JAODUG010065283.1 coordinate 12,617, forward strand.
GGAATGTATTAAGCTGAAATATCTGCCTTCTGTTCAGTTCATTACTCTGCATTTTTGGAGTACTCTGACCAACCTTTTGAGACTACCTGCCACCACAAGTATCCTCGGATGATGAAGCTTGGAAGAGGTCAGTTATGTCAGTGTGCAGATTTACACAATTTCAAGTGTTCAATATCATCTTTATTACTTTAAAATATTTTTTAATTTCTTTAGTGTAATTGCCCATTTTTAAATGGTCTTACCCATAAAGAACTGGGTCATAACTGCTGCATATCAGCAGCGGTCTGCCACAGTAACCTTGACGCTCCACAGATGTGACGCTAGCCGGCATGGAGCTGGGCATACTGACCATGAGGAAGGGGGAGTTCTCTTGTTTCCTCTTCCAACCCCAGTACGCCTTTGGAGAGATGGGCTGTCCTCCTGCCATCCCCCCCTCCGCCAGGGTCCTGTACGAGGTGCAGATCCTTGACTTCTTCGACTCTGCCGAGGTCGACAGCTTTGTGGCACTGGATCCGGTGGGTGCCAAGTTGTAACTGAGACAGAGTAGGGTCATTTATTGTTCCTTTGTCCACTATCGGTGTCAGTCTTGAATGGATTTTATAATGATTCATTTCCACTGTTCATCTAAATGGCCCTGTTATCTACGTTCAGTAAATACGGCATGGTGTTTGATGCCATAAAATAATTACAACTACACTTTTACAGTAAGTGCAGCTGGTAATCACTGTGTCAATGCATACCATACTAGCTAAGTCTTGTATTCATCCATTTACCATAGTCATTGCTTTAGGGGGCAGCACAGTCTAGTGGTTATGTTGGTTGACTCCCAACCAAAAAGATTGTGGGTTCAACCACCAATATCAGCATGCCTTGTTTAGCTGTATAAGCATACAAGGGGCAAGATGCTTAACCCCTAACCCCCTCTACTCGTTAATAATAAAGCATATGTGCTCACTATAAATCTCTTTTGGATAGAAGCGTTTTAACCCTCCTGTTGTTCTCTGGATCAAACTGACCCAAATCACTTGCTCTTTGTGACAGATAGAAGGCTCTAAACCTAATTCTACAGCTTACAGACATATGATGTGTACTGCTGCCACAACAAGGTAGTGTGTTTGAAACCCAGGGGACTGTAGAAGTGTTAAAAGGCACGAAAAAATTAACGAATACATTAATAAACAAATAAATAAATAAATACACACTGCACTGATATTAAAGAGAACTACACAATCAGACACATTCAGATGGCACCATCTACTGGCATAATCATGTTAATGCGTTTTTAAAACCCTAGGATAACAGGAGGGTTTTAATTGGCATGTAATTGTAATGTTCAGATGTAACAGATGTGTTGATGTGTTCCTCCCTGGGCACCAGGAGGAGCAGAACTGTACGCCCCCATCAGTAATGTACAGATGTAACAGATGTGT
>JAODUG010065294.1:0-34904 GCA_027564795.1 Aphredoderus sayanus
ACAAATGGGTCGTTATCAGGCTTCTGCAGAGATTGATAATAACCCATTAATTTGAATCAGGTGTGATGAAGCAGGGAGACAACTAAAACATGCAGGACAGTGGGCCCAGAGGACCAGGGTTGGGGAACCCTGCACTAGAGCAAGGAGCACTGCCAGAGCCCTACAAATGACTTCCAGTGGGCTACTGGTGTGCCTGTTTCTGACCAAACAGCCAGACACAGACTCCACGAGGGTGGCATGAGGGCCCAACATCATCTTGTGGAGGATGTGCAGCTCAATTGGCATTCACCAGAGAACATCAGAGTGCCCCATTCTTTTCCCAGATAAGAGAAAGTTCACAATGAGCACACCGTGGTGAAGGTCATGCTGCCTGCAATCATCCAGGATGAGCGGTTTGGCCAAGGGTCAGTGATATTCTGGGCAGGCAGACCCTTGTAGGGTCACACAGACTTGCTAGCCAACCCTGACAGCCATTAGGTACCGGCATGAAATCCTCAGAGGTATTGGCAGACCTTATGCTGGTGCAGTGGGCCCTGGCTTCTTCCTAATGCAGGATAATGCCCCAGGCCTCACTTGGCCACAGTGTGTGCAGTTCCTGGATGACAAAGACATTGATGCTATTGACTGGCCCTCACGTTCCCCAGACCTGAACCTGCATCTGACACTGCTAAGTAGCATCTCAGCTACTTAGCTGGAGGACATCCCCCTGCACAACGCCCGCTGTCTCATCAGGAGCATGCCTGATGTTGTCGGGTGTGCATGCAGGAACGTAGGGGCCACACACACTACAATATGTCACATTATGAGTTGCCATGATGAAAGTCACGCAAGTTGGATCAGCCTGTGATTGCCATTTTTCACTTAGATTTTCAGTGTGATTTTGAATCCAGCCCTGAATCGGTTGGTGATTTTTGACTGTTGTTACATCGTTTTGTTCTCAAGGAATTACATAATGTACAGTAAAAAAGACTGAACTTGAATATTTTGTTCGAGGTCCAATGTGTGATTTAAGTGTTCCCTTAATGTGTTTGAGCAGTGTATAATATATCCATCATACTTGTATGATAGCTCAAGATTAGACCCAACAGAGTGAATTGACATAAAACTCCCATCTTACCTCTGCCATAAATCTCAATGCCTGAGTGGAAAACTCCAATGCCCAGATTGGAGGTATACTCGTTTATCCAGTACTAGAAGAAGAAGAAAGCTATGGTTATCACAAAGATAGCATTTGTCAAATATAGTACTGTACAGGTTTTAATTCTGGTTACATTTTTAATAATTGCACATTTTGTCTTGACAAAGTACTTTTACATCAATCACCATATTTTTGATTAATGGAAGGAAGTCATATTCATTACCACCAAGCCTATATCTTGAGGACAAACATTTCCCGGCTCAACAAAAGCATCCCCTCTATCAAATATCGCAATATATCTGTATTAACTTCTAACCAGCAAGCAGACCTTGGAAGAGGGGTTCTAGATATGCTAGCTCATAGCAGATACATGAAGAGACTTCAATTAAAAACACATTTTTCAATATTCTGAAAACAGTAATAAAATTTGATTAAACCAGATTAAAACCTTTTTTTTTTTGACATTTTGAAATTATTTTGTCATCCCCCAAAACCATCACATGCCTATTCTGGCAGGGGAGCATCATTTCAAACCACTGCTCTAAAGTTCAATACTAAAAACTGACTTCACTTTCTCTATAGGTATACCCTCTTTCAGCAACCCCTGCATCACATATTAATTCCCAGCCAAAGCCAAAAGGGAATTGAATAAGCCCTTTGAGCATCTGTTACATTGGCAGGAGATGTCAGGGAAGAACAGAGTTGCCACAGTTACACCCGACTTTATGTGTGTATCTTGAGTATTGTTAGGCAAACCATACTGGTTTGTCAGTGAGATGTATCTCTTTTGTGTCCACAATTAAATGGGTTGTGAAAGTTAGGTTTAATATGTAATATGATGGATATAGATATACAGCATATACATACAATATACATTGTTTGTATACAGCATTTTATGGTGTTTAAGTTAAGTTAATCGAAATAGCCTATGTTACTAAATGTACGAAGTAAAAGAGCAGAAATGGGAGCACATGTAGAAAAGCTTGTAAAGCTTTAGTAAAAACCTGTTTTTACTAAATGTGCATACAGAGCAATGTTAACATTGCATATATGTCATTTCCATGTTAGTCCACTTCTAATTTCCACATAGTGGACACACATCCGATTGAAACCCTTGTAACCTCTTTTGCTGGTTTGTGTGTGAATGTGAATTGTGAAACAAGGTGTGGGCAAAGTGACAGAGGTCATGAATACTGAAGGTGTCCATCTCCAACAGGCAGGGCAAAAATTTATAATTTTATTCAATTTCTAAAACATACTAATCTCTTAATATGATGCTGTCCCTTCTTGGACAATAATATACATTAATCTAACATTGATTGACTTTTTTGTTAGATACATCTAACATCAGACCAATGGCTTGTAATAATTCCCTATACCAATCATAATATCTCTGCTGTTTGCAGCAAACAGAAGATTTTCAACTCAAACTGTGTCTGCAACATATAAGGTCACACTGAAACCATTAAGCCCAATATACTGCTGTACATAATTATGGTTTACTTATGCATAAGGTACTTAACTTATGTCACAGGAGCATTTGGTTTTGCTCTTTAAAAGTCCAAATTGCTGTGAAAGACAGGTAGTATATTTGCATAAAATGTTGTAACCTACATTACAGTAGGCTATGTATAACCATTTCAACATTTGTATACTATACTGTAACTAAGTTAGTCTCACAGCCCACTGTAGAAAGTACAATATCCTATATTTGCATACAAATATATAAAAAAAGCTACAATTCACATTACAGTTAAGTGATATACAGCATTCCTTACCATATCATATACATTAAGGATGACAGGTTCATTGGCCATGATGATTTAAACCTGAGATGGAAAGGCAAACGTCCCAGCCTCGACGTAAAGGTTGTTACCACCTCTAAACAAGCTGAATCGCACGACAGTATGGACATCAGAATCCGTATTGGAATTGAAGGGGGCACTTGGTTGTAGCCTATTCCTCTGGAAAGATGTTTTAGATTGCTGGGTTATTGTCTAAAAACAGATGTGGAGGTAGAATCAAACGGACTAGAAACAGACTAGAAAAATGTCAAAGGACCCCCATTGCTAATATGTAGCTTAAGCAAAAATCAGAAAGAACCCAACTCAAATCCCGGCAGAGGCCAGCAAATTGCAGTATCGAACGCAGCCCATCCTGTTTTCAAGTAAAATGGTAGCTCTATTGTCGATGTTGGCAGGCCTCGAGTAAATAAAAACAAACCCACAATGTGTACATTTACGAGGCGATTGGAAACATTAGAAGCGACCAGTTGGGTAAGTTCCTTTCAAATGGACTTCATGCCCACAAGTGTGTAAATCCGAGGAAGAGATGGCAGTCGGCGATATCACTTTCCTCTCATGGGCGGCCACTCCAGCGAATAAGCAATGACAGGATGGAGTACGAGCCATACCCTACTGTATTTGCTGCAATTACAGCAGGTGCGGTGGAATCACAAGTTGTGATTCACAACCATGTTTATTGCGGTTGATGAAGACAAGTTTAAATCATCTGGTTTATGGCTTGACCCATTTCCTAGTCAATCCTCAGAAAGCCTTGGTCCCACTCGGAGAAACGCCGGGAACATTTTTACACTCCCCGTTGAAAGTATAGCACTTCTATGCGGAATCCCTTCGATTAGGCTTCCAGCTATGCTAAAGCTTTAACCAACCGCGGTGCGACCACACGTTATACGCACACCAATCTTGCTTTCAGAACTGGAAAAGCGTCCGATTACATCATTGCTTCCTTCGAGACAACATCCTTCTTCATACGATGAAGGGATTGGATTCGTTAGCGGGCAGGGATGTTAAAAAGTAGCCAATACAACCATCCCATACACATATGCTACTTCATTCGTATCCAAAAATATGATTAAGACATTGACACAAATAGTAACACAGAATAATTCAACATGAATTTTAATAGGTTATTGGACAGCAAACATGTATTTGCATAATTTAGTGTTGCTTATCTGTCTTCCTGGCACAAGTTTAGATATGCACAATTCCTGCCAGTACAGTCAATAGAAATTTATTTACAGAGACGAGCGCCGCAGAGAGTAAGACATTAACATGACATGCTGACAGGGCAATCCTACAAGTGCAGGACATGCTTTCAATCATCTTTTACGAGCCCATTTTAAGATGACTGACAGTTAGTGCAAATCTGATCTTATTGACACCAAAAAATATGTTTAAAGCCCACCATTTTATCATCAGTTAGACTTCTTCCTGTAATTCCTGTTGTGTTTTAAGGTTACTATTCATATTATTTCACAAGATTAGATTAGCAACATTTGCCACAGGTAGGTTGTCATGAGCAAAAAGGCATTCAAAAGTGTAGCGTATCTTGCCCTATTTCATCAACAGCATAATGTAAGCAGAGCTTAAGATCTCCATAATGTTGTACAATAAACCCAGAATGAAAATCAAAATGGTGTATTAGGTATATTAGGACCATTAAAGAGAGTAAAATGTTATTAAGTCTTCCTCAGCTTACTGCTATAACTGCTCTATCATTCAGTAATTAAAGACAATATTGACATATGAACACTATACAATATTCAGGTGGGTTCCGTGAAACGGGTGGGTTCCGTGAAATGGTTGGGATAACCGTTCATTGCTACCTGAGAAATCTTATCATTTGAAATTTAAATGTCTGTTTTCTTCTCATACAATCACAAAATGTATCCATTACTGTAAACCCTAAACACTGCAAGAATGTCATATGCTACATAAGGGATCAAGCAGCTATTATGGCACGATACAAATGCACATGAATATTTCTCTCTCCAGTAATACTAATGTATACTTATCTCAAAAATACTGTCTACTTTTAACAAGCTTGGTCCTTCTTCTTTGGCCTCGAGCAAGGTCTATCTTCTTAAAAAAAAAAAAAAAAGCAAAAAAAACAATTATGTCAACAATGTTAAAAGTACTTCCTTAGTTGTGTCTGGAACCGCATGGAAAGGAATGCAAAGAGCGCAACAGCTCCCAGTACAGCAACAATTGATGTGAGAGACGATTCCCCCTCAGACTGTGGACAGACGGGTCCATTTGTATGGAGGGGGCACTACAAGACACCAGGGAAAGAAACACTTGATAAGACAATCCAGATTCCATTCAGCCATGATGCCAGAAAAAAAAGTACATCAAACAACATATAATGTATTAAATATATTGCCACACAACAGAAAGTCCTGGAGCCCTGACACACGCACAAAAAGGAACAACAGCAACTCATCATATTTATATCTCATAGGCTATCCATTTAAACTAGAGGGGGATGATATGGTGTGTGAAGTAGGCCAAAGAGATGGAGGTTACCTTCTGTTGAACACGAAGGACTACCTTTTCCCCTGCTGTCCGGAACAGCTCCACTGCCGCACTGTGGGCGTGCCCTTCCAGCTTGATTCCATTTATCTAAACAAAAAAGAATACAATGGGGGAAAAATAAGCATAGTTTCCATTATATGCAACTATGGACAGACATAGAATGAAGTTGGAATGTCCCTACTGGAAAATACCTGCTGAAGGAACCTTGAATAAAGATACTTAAATGGTACCTGCCACAAAGGCACTGTGCCACCAAGCACAGATAATCCCGAGCAGACAGTAAATAGAGAACTCTCACTTAGCGTTAAATAAAAGGAAATATAAATCGGTTTACCCCAAAGAACCTGATGTGACCACCTGCAAAGTTAGAACCAGTATTCTATGAGAGACCTTTCCACAAAAATATATTTTTATTGAGCTCTGTCTCCTAAATAGAAATACCTAAATAATGATAATGGAGTCATTTTTTATACGTTTAAAATTAACCAAAGATTCACAATATTTTAGTTTTTTGTTTAAAGAGATCCTTGAAGGATGCGGCCCCTAAATTTGGAAACAGCTATTGTATATGCAAATCAAAATAAATCAACTGTAGGAAACCTGAGCATTCAAAAGCAAATAAACAACTCTCCTATCTCAATCTTTGCCCTTGCTCTGGTTATAAAGGTTGAGTTTTACCGCTAGAATCTTGTCTCCCTCCTTGAGCCTTCCATCCAATGCTGCCATTCCATTTTCTTTAATTTTGGACACATAAATGCCATTGTCATTGGCGGCATACTGCTGGTCTGAACCCCCAACAATATTAAACCCGAGGCCTGAGAAAGTGAAACAGGCAAGTCAGTGAGTAGCAGTTTAAAGACAATTGTGTGAAATCCAATCTCTTGTTTGCTGAGTAAAGAGTTGCTGAATATCTAACAGTATTTATGTCAGAGTGGATCAAAGTACAAAGTCATTCCAACATAATATTTCTTGATTGTATCTGAAGACACACACGTTTGTGACCAACCACTACTTGTACTATAGTCACACAATATTACATTGTGTGACGCTCTAAGCTAAGCTAATACAATCATTTTGATTCTTCTTGACTTTGTTATAAAACACTGAGAATAATGGCACAATACTTTGAGGGTGTATAGCTGCCAGTACAGTAGGATTTCTTGCATTTCCTAAACATGCAGTCACTTTAAATCTACTAGTAACAGAAGCTAATTCGTTTTGTATCAAGTCGCACTGCAGACATTCACACATCTACTGTATAGATGATCTAATTTGTAGAGTAGTCTACAACACTTAGTTTGTTACTTTGATTGACTTAAGGATGTATTGTGGCCACGGGGCTTGCTGTTAGGTATGCTACTACTGTAATGTACGTAGTTAGCTAAAGAGATAGCCTGTTACTGAACTGCTAGCTGTGCAATTGCGATGAAATGGTTTTAATCTTACCCACGGGTCCCCGCATTAGCATAATGTCAACCACATTAGGTGAAGAGTGCATTATTCCATTCATTCTCTCGGGAAGCCGTCTGGTTTTACAGTTCAGAGGTTTTTAGGGCCAAACTAATCACCTGAAGGTGAACTCATTCAGGACTTTCGATTCCAGTCATAGCTGGCTTCCTGCAAAACATTCATGCATTGCGATTATGCTGCCCTCTGACGGAATTAAACAGTATTGCCCATATCATTATTAATAATAATAATTATTATTATATAACACGTCTTTGAATCAAAGCATGATTCTACAAAATATTTAACATAAGCTGACGATATTCTGAATCAAACAAAATGACAAGGCAATGCTTGTTCATAAAATTTTTATTTATGTATAAGTGTATCATCTCAAAATTACCTGTACCACTGGTGTCTTTGGCAACAAACTCAAACCCAGCTGCTTCTCTTTGCAGTGGTGGCGTTTTACTTATTCATGTAAAGACTACTAGATATGACTTCAACATGAAATCATATTTTTTGAAAACCTATGATATGACACAATTAGCAAAATACTACAGATTACAATAATACTGAATTAAATCTCGGCATCTGGCCAACGTCAACAGGCCACTGATGCTCCAGTTCAAATCATTATGGGCCAGAAATAAAAAAAGTCCCAAGGAAATCACAGTGACTTTTCAGCAATTCAGTCTCATGCATCACAAATAAAAATAAAAAAGAGACAGCTTAATAAAATACAAATAAACAATTAATTAAAAGTTAATTTCTTGGGAGTCCATTGGGACACATCACACTTTCACCTCTTCTGCATTATTCATTAGTTAGTATTCCCATAAATGCATTCTCATGAACTTCACATCACGTTACAGACCACTCTATATTCAACTATAAAACACATGTTTGTGAGTGGCTATAAAACAAGACCTATAATAGGAAAATCCATTACTTATGCTATGCGTTATGGGTCAATCTGTAATTTGTGCTGTGATGAAAATCCTATCAAAATACTACGATAGTATGTGCCTTGCTAAATCAATAAATCAAGAATTATTTGACAAAAAAAAAGCATGTGTTTAAGCAATGTTTAAAGTATGACATTGCTTCCCTGTACAGCAGTGGTTTTCAAACTTAACCACTTATTTTAACAGCATAACATTAAGCAGAGCAACAAAACAAATCTACATTACAATGTTGTACTCTTTTTTAAATTCTGCCCGACCAAAGGCATCCTGTGACCCCAACTTTGAAACTCAATGCTGTACAGCTGCACATTTGAGTTAGCGTTAGATCATGCTTGGGGCTGCACTATAGAGGATGATGTCTCCAACCACACGAAGCAGGGTGACATCCTCAAAACCACCATCCCTGTGCTCATACTCTAGAAGATGGGTGCCATCCACTGCTACTTTAAACATGTCCTCTTCCACAAGGATCTTGAGCTAAAGAGATGTGAGTACAAGGGCATTTTGGTGAGGACAAGAGGACACATTACAGTATAAGAATGTATATTCCTTGACTGTGATAGCTCTTATTTACAAAATATAATTAAGGTGGTGGGATGCATACTTTTTTTTTTTAAACCAGCAAAACCAACAAAATTCCATTAAGTTATTATTAAAGCATGCGACTATGCAATATTTTCCCTTGAGATAATCACAATTAGAAGACACCACAGATGGCTAACATGCCATCTATGTCCAGGTCTCAGTCAATTAAGAGTATGGCTCGTCATTACCTCAAAACGCTGTCCTTGAACAAACGGGAATAATCCATCGCGTTCCTCTGGTCCCCAGCCTCCTCCCAAATTAGAATTTCGGACCACAGTCTGCTCAGGAAACCGTGGATTGAAGTGAAAGATGATATCTGAACCTTTAATAAAGTCAATGTGGAACCTGCAGGTAAAGAGGCCATATAAGTTTAGTGCTGGTTGCAAAGCACATTTCTACAATGTAGCAATGGTTAACTGCTACATAGTAAGATTCCAAAATGTTTTGATAGTTAAAGCAGAACAGAAGAAAATCTAAATACTGTCTGTTAAATAAACAATTAAACATTTGGTAGAGAGAAGAAAATAATATATGTTTAGAAAAAAAAAAGTACTTTGGAATTTCCACCAGATGATCTATTGTCGACTCATAAGATCAATAAATATGTAATATACCCCGATGTGTATCAATATAGTCTTCGTCGGTGTAAACAGGTCAGGATAAGGGTGCCATGATGCCATCTGTTTAAGCCAGTAGACATTTAGCTGCGTTCATGGGTAACTTTGGTAAACTGTAAATGGACTGCATTTATATAGACCCTTTCTGACCTTCAGGCCACTCAAAGTGCTGTACAGGATTGCCTCACATTCATATACCAATGGTGTATGAAACCACATTTGTATGAAAGTAACTATTTAATTTTTGACATGGCTCTTGGCTGGAAGAAAATGACTGGACAACTGTCTTTACTTGAGATATTCAGAACACATGGTTTAAATGGGGCATTAGAGAAGTGTCACGTTTCATTGCAGAGAAGTCACAGCAAGTGTTGTGCGAGTACCTGTCTCCCCCTACGACAGGCTCCCCAACAATAGTGATCAAAAGTCTTGGCATGATTCCAGCATGGAGTGGAAGATCATAAGGCACCATCTGAAAGAAAGTACTCAGTTTTACACCCAATTTTAAATTGACTTTAACCCATTTCTGAAACACTGGTCAAAATAAGGAAAATGGCCTAATGGATAATTGCGTTAACCCAGTTTATAATAGCCCTAGAAGAAATTCACAAATAAGCAGTAGAAGACTGAAGCTAAAACATAGGGCTTTATGCATCATGTATTAAATTTTTTTTATATTGTTGCAATGTTTGACCACGTACACATTGTTTTTACACTCCAGTGAGTTATGCTGATATATTTCAACACTCTTGCACATGGAACTCATTAGAAAAAATATAGACCAACAAAGCTAAGATAAAGTACAAACAATCATATATATATATATATATCTATATATATATCTTTAATTACCAATTACAAAAGTTTCATTTAAATTGTACAAACATGAAAAACATATTTTAATGTACCAACATTACAAAATTATGTTTGATGATTATGCCTAAATAATGCAGGTATAAACAGAGTTGTTGTTCCATTTCAGAGAAGCATTTATTATAAAGATACTTTATAGAGTAGTAATAATTATTTGTTTGAACAAAAAATGAAAATCACATTAAACTGGACATCAATAGGGTCAATAAACAGGTCTGTCAAATGTCCCTAGTTGCATCAATTCCGTTTTTGTATTATATAACCCTTCATCAAACCACAAGTTGATTCTGCAGGTGAGGTCCACATTCCACTGAAAAGTTGAGTTCATTGCTTTCAGTTATATGGTGGATAATATCTGGGCTGAAAGACAAGAATACAATTTTGATAACCAACTGCTCAGTGTTTTTGGTTTGTTTTGTGTTTTGTTTTATTGCTTTGCGCCCCATCAGAACAAGCAGCCCCAGTCACCATGTACTGTAAATGTAATCCAAATGCACCAGTGTGAATACTAGGCTAACACCCAAATAATTTCAGATGCTGCATGTCAGGAGGCAGTGAAAAGATTTAGCTGGTGACATTTTCAGACCTTGAATTCCAAAAGCAGCCGCAGCTCTGTAGTAGAAAGAATATGCTTCTTGCAAAGAATTATGCTCCTCGCATAATGAAGAAACACCACTGCTACCAAGACTACACACCATGCAAGCAAAATGTCACCTGAACAGTGTTGATACTCACCAGCATGCCACCAGGAGCAGCAGGCCCGCCATAGGGCCCCATGTGTCCTGGACCGAATGGACCTGGGGCCGGTGGAAACCCTCCACCTGCAGGGGGGCCCCACGATCCAGTGGGGATTGGAGGAAAGGCTCCACCAGGGAATCCTGGGAATGAGCCTGGACCGGCTGCAGGCGGGAAGGCTCCTGGGCCCCCTGGTCCATACATCCCATTCCCTCCTCCTGGCTGACCGCCTGGGAAGGGTACATTAGGATAAGGCCCATGGGGAGCTCCAGGACCTGACTGAAATGGTCCAGATGGGTATGGAAGAGGGGCTCCAGGCAGCTGTCCCGGACTCCCCTCAGGTGGGTACTGCCCTGGGAAGTGCCCAGGAGCTCCAGGGCCAGAGGGGAACTGCCCTGGAGCACCTGGTCCAGATGGATACTGTCCAGGCACCCCAGGACCTGGTGGGAACCCGCCAGGTGCTGAAGGAGGTCCGTGGTATTGCCCTGGGGCTCCTGGACCGGACGGGAACGATCCGTGACCTCCTGGGAAATGGCCTGGTGCTCCAGGGCCGGATGGTCCCCCCGGAAACTCACCAGGCGCAGAGGGCTGGGTGGGGGCTCCAGGGGCGGAGCCAGGCCACCCTGGATTTGTGGGAGGAGGAGGGTTGTTGGGAGGGGCAGGGTTTGTGTTCCCAACTTTACCTGCCTGGCCAGGAACATCACCTAAAATAGCATCTGCCAGCTACATAGATTATAGCAGGAAAATAATAAGGTCACTTCTCCAACTTCAAACAGCCATTTATATAAAACAGTGAAAACAACAAAACCAAAGAATCTAATTAAGAGATATACATTGGAACTCACCGAGAAATCTGCCATGATGTAAAAAAAAACAAAAAATCTAAAAAACAACAACAACAAAACAACAGTAACTTTATGTTTTATTATGTAGTTATTACATATAATAGCTGCCCACAACAAATTGAAGGCATAACAAACATGAGTCACTGATGAGCCACAAAAACCGTGAGGTCAGACTAATGACACAGCACATATACACATATATTGTATATATATATATATCTATATATATAAAACACATAATAAAGCTAATGGTGCTATTTTGTGACATATACCCTCGTCTAACTAATGCAAAGACTTGAACTAATATCACATACCTAGCTAGCAGCTAGCAAATGCTCATTAACGTTAGGTGGATAGATCGGTTGTTTAGTTTAGCTAGATGGTTGCTACAGTATAAGTACAATTAACAGATAATGTATATTTACCTCCCTTCCAGACAAAATTATTTCGAAATATAGTGACTCTATCCAGTTGTGGAAGACAGGTAATGAACTCTAACCAGCTAAATGAGACGTTGCATTAAATTACAGTGTACACTGTACATACAACTAGTTAGCTTCTGACAGAACTCTTGAAAAGGAAGCATACGCCCCTTGCTGATGACGTAGCGCTGGGTGGGTGCGTTCCGGCTGAGACTGTTTTTCCAAAGGTTACTTTTCCAATGGATTGTTTTTTTTTTTTAAATGACCAATCACAATTTGTCAGCTTGCATTGTAAAAGTGCATTGTTCAATTAAATTTGAAAGGCAAATAATTATAGTAATTAAATGTAGGCCTACATTATTTCAAGAAATGTTGGTATATAATCGCTTGGCTTCATAATTATTAATATTAGTATTGTTAGTTTAGAGTTGTTTGTTTCGCTGTAGGTTACTGTAAATGTACTATGTTAATGCTTATTACATTTCCAGTATATGGAAATACAAAAAACTGTTAACATAAAAAGTAGGAGTTAGAATTTACTTTCTGTGAAAGATATTTCTGAATAAAAAGTGATAGTGATAGAACGCGTATGAAAAAGAAACTTACGCTCTAATATATATTATTTGTATAGTTTATTATATGTTCCATGACTGATCCATTTATCTGAGATTAATGAACAACTTGTTGTAGAACATCGAACTATAACACCGTGTACAATAGCTTGTGTGGGATTGGTTCTCCCAGTCCAGTCACAAGATTATTGTGAAGTAAAAAAAAAAAGCTTGTCTGCCACCCAGAGCACAGCAGAAACCTGGTTGAGCAAATTTCCAGCTTTTCAGAATGGTAAGTTGTTAAATCTTAACGCTCGAAACTGGCCAAATATGTTTTTTTAAGTATAGGGTCATTACATTAATTTTGAAGTTGCAGTGGATATCAGGAAAAAGTAAGCTCGCACATTAGCTAGCGTTAGCCGGCTAGGCTAAGCTATCCTCCACCCAAACACGTATTGGAAAGAGCAAGGAACTAACAAGCTAGCTACATATCAGTTGTTCGCCCAGGGGTTTTTGACAGTGGTTGTATATGATTACTTGATATTATGCTCTGCCAATCAGGGTCAGGGAAATATTGTCCAAATTGTTTGACCGGTCAATTTTGTATGCGAGATGAATGCTAATAATACAGTACAGTAGTGGACTGATCCACTTTCAGATTTTATCTCTGTTTGATAGATGAGATTGGTACCTATCTTTCTGTCATCTTGTGGTGGAATTTGACGGGTTGCTAGAGTAACCTGTGATCCTGTATTGCTGGCAATACTTTTCCCCTGACTGGTTTACGTACCGCTTTGCTGTTAACGCAGACATTAAGACAGACATTGCAATCGCCTTTTAATCTGTGAGGATCTTTCCCTGATCTTGAGAAATCTTGACTCCCACCAGCCATCTGTCCAGGAAGGAGAAATTAAATACATTTTTTCAGTCACTGTGTCAGACTACAATCAGACCTCCTCATTGCATAAAAATAGATTATGCAGTTGCCATTTGTGATTTGAATTTTGTGGATGAGCCTCAGCGCTCCCATATGAACCCCCATGGGTTCCAGATGGATTTTATGTTTCTGTCAGTGTGCCAAAAAAATTATATCGTTTTGCAGAGTTAAATGTAATGTTTCTAGTACATGAACGTACATGTCAATGTGAAGTACATGATATCTAGTACATGTTACTTTTTTTCCTAACAAATATTATACCAGTGACTGCAAAGAGGAAATGCATGAGAACAAAGGTTGACCAGTGTGGCCAACGTTTACCTGCCTGATCTCTATGTAGGCCTATTCCTGCTAAAACAATAATTAAATCAAACAATATTAATATCAGCATGCAAAAAAAAAAACATACAAATAAACAATAAACATTTTTGAAATGCAAGTTAGGTACAGTAGAATGCAATCACATTATTCAAATAATCATGTCATAGAATTGATTACTGCTACTTGTAATCTATTGCTTAGTGGTTTAGTGCTAAAGTACATCTCTTACTGACTCTAACTATATGAATCTTAATGACCCCTGAGGATATCTGGTGCTAGTGCTAAGAGCTAGCAGAGTAGGGTAGTAACGGATTACATAGCCTATAATCACTTATATGTAGCAGATATAAAAAACTATAATCTGTCACGTTAGCAGGAAAATATTCAAATAAGATTACCATAATACCATAGATAACCGTTTGTTGAAGGAAAATCTTTCAAAAATGTGCATAAAACAATCTTCTGTTTTCTGGAAAAGAAAGTCCTGAGACTGCAACACACAGACACCAAATGACAAAGATAAGGGGTGCCAAAACGGTGCATTGTTTTAGATGTGGTTTCAAATAATAATTCCAATAAAGAGTTTAGGTAAAGTTATGTTAATGATTTATAATTTTAGTCAGGTAGCTAGTGACGGTAACAGATTACATTTTAAATATAACTAACCACCCCTGGCTAAGAGTTAGGCCTCTTGATAAAGCAGCATTTAGTTATTAGGCTACTCATTGTTGGAAAAAACTTCTAGAAGATCAGAAACTTTCTGACTACACTTAATTTCAGTCTATTGATTTTCTCCATTGCCTAATATGAATCTTTAACACAGATTCTAATACATATATGCTATTTTATTTCTTTAGAATTTGGTATTTTTCTATGACTTATGACTGATGTAAAGGACGTTGTTAAAAAAATGGTGTCATCTTCTCATATTTTATAATTTCCCTTACAGAGCGAATCACTGGTAGTGTGTGATGTGGATGAAGATCTCGTTAAGAAGTTGAGAGAGTTCCGTTTTCGGAGGCAGACTAACAATGCAGCTATCATCAGTAAGCATGAGGAATGGTTGATTCCACTAGTAAAAACTATTGATCGAACATCAATGACATAAACAAACTCTTGCAATATATGCCATTCACTCATATGCTGAAAGTCTCCACATTAATCATAGTAGAGCTTGTTTATGACCAAAATCCTTTTTGAGAGAGTTTACTGTAGTGAACTTACAGAGTTTAAGCAACAAAGACATCTGTCCAGTATAAGTATCAAATTTCCAGATAGCCCAGACATTGTAGAAGTCTTCAAATCAGCACATCTGACTTTGGTATCAAACCAAACAAAAGCCTTCTCACTTGGAAAAGAGGGAGACATGCTCTGAACGTATGTTTTAAGACAGTTATGTAAGGATTATATAAACATATACGTAGTTCTTTTTAACAGCCTTGCGTGACCTTTTCTGCACTGGCTCATTAAAGTGCGCGGTTTCGTTACTTGTTTAACCCTCCCGCTGTCCTCGGATTTCCAGCAGAAGGCTTCAACCACAACACAGACATATGACATTGGCGCCATCTGCTGGCGCAACATGGAAGTGTGTTGGGTGATTTTGACCCAAAGGACAGTGGGAGGGTTAAAGAAATTCCAAATAGCTGACTTGAGTCTAAATTTAATTCAATACCAGGGCACCATTATAGCATAATTAATATTATAAATATAATTACCGGTAATAATTTATCAACGAGAAGCTGTGTTGTGTTTGCCTTGCATTTTATTTGTGTGTCTACTTTAATAAAAACCAAAAGATTGTCTCCAAGATGATAACATTTGCCTGCCAAGTGGCAGCCTACAACACGCCTGCATGAAGACAATAATACCATACCATCAGTACCATGTTGTTAACCATATCCTGTTAGGTGACATAACTGTGTGTATAACATAGCTCAGGCTAGGATGGGTGCTAAAATGATGCAGAACTTAATTTAACCTTAATTTAAACTGACTCTTACTAAGGATCAGAATGTAATTGGTTATAAATTGGATTAGAAGGGGGTTTGCAACAAAGTTTAAATAGGTATATCGGTAGTCACCATTTTAGTATAAATACGTTTTGTGGTGTAATCACATTCACACCCATAATATGGGTTATGTTTCCTTGTTTTAAATGTAGTATTTTTCTGAGGCCAATAAACACCACTGAACTAATAAGACAGTTAGCTCAATCTGTTACTTGTACTGACTTTTGTTTCTTAACTCCTATAAAGTGAAGATTGATAAAGACAAGCAACTTGTTATTCTTGAAGAAGAACATGAGGTAAGTTGTTGCTATGGTAAACTATAAATGTAACTGCCATGTAACGTTGGTCTTTTAATCTGTTTTTGTATATTATGTTTTGTTAATGTTAATATGCTGTATAATTTGTAATTTTATGCATTTCCAAAGATACATTATAACTCCGAATGTCTGCCTTGCTTTAGGATATCTCTCCTGATGACCTGAAGGATGAACTGCCTGAAAGGCAACCGAGATATCCTTTTGAATTTAAACCGCTAAGATGACATTATTAAGTGCACTTCTGTGCTTTTGCTGTATATCTGAAATAAAAACACTGTCCTTAGCCCGAACAACATTTGTTGTCTACAGTTACAAGTACCAGCATGACGATGGCCGTGTTTCTTACCCACTTTGTTTCATCTTCTCTAGTCCAGTGGGTAAGAACATCTCTTCATCTTTTCTCACACTTTAAGATCAGTATTTGAGACCATAATTGATGCATTTTGCCTGTGTCCACCCCTTATCACGCAAGGATGCAAACCTGAGCAGCAGATGATGTATGCGGGAAGCAAAAACAAACTAGTGCAAACTGTGGAACTTACAAAGGTTAGCAATTTTTAGAATTGGTGTAAAACTGTTTTTGGAAAAGTGTTGTTGGATATCGTGCATCTGTCATTTTCTGTCTTTCCATTAATGAACAGCTATTTTTAGAACATCATTATAGAAATGTGTTTTCTTTCTTCCAGGTGTTTGAGATCAGAAACACAGAAGACCTAACAGAGGAGTGGTTAAGAGAGAAGCTTGGGTTCTTCCGCTAATGGCATCTTATTTAGTGGAGTATGGTGTCTTGTGGTAGATTAAGATTGCACATCCTGTGTTGTCTCTTTGGGAGAATACACCACTCATGTTTCCTTCCTCTTTGTACCAGATCTGGGTCAAATAGTGTTTTCAGATAAAAAAAAAAATAAGTATATGGCCTTTCTCTGGCTGCTGGGCTCCCCGGTAGCTGAGGTGTGCCACATTAAGTAGGATGCACATAGCATTTCTATAACATATGGACAATCAGACATTCTTTTATAAAGTAAATTTAGTATCGTTTTCTGTGATATATATAAAAGCCTGTATTTTCTTGTGAGGTAAACTACACAATCTGGCACAACAAATTAAACCAATGCTTAAT
The DNA here is from genome assembly GCA_027564795.1 of Aphredoderus sayanus. Lineage (NCBI taxonomy): Eukaryota > Metazoa > Chordata > Actinopteri > Percopsiformes > Aphredoderidae > Aphredoderus > Aphredoderus sayanus. Next base: position 17,222 of record JAODUG010065294.1, read on the forward strand.
AATTATATGGAAATACTATTTTAAGCAGTTCTGCTTTGTACCGCCCATACATTCTCACTATGTGCCAGTTTAGTGTCTGTAAATGCCAACGGATTCTACCAAACTTGTATCCTCGTGCAACAGAGTGCTCGGGATCTTTAAAGTATACTTTTGCTTCTTATCCTCGTTTGGTAGTATACTTTGGTCTTAACACATATTTTAGGATTTGTCCACTCCTTGTGTAGAAACACCAGAAGTTGAAAGACATTGTAACAGCAGCTTTGTAGTTCACGCACAGTAACATTTTTGTGACTGTAAACCTCTTCCAATTTAGTCCTTTTCTAAACCTATGTTATGCTGCTTTTTTGTTGAGGGAGTCCTTTAAAGAAATATTAGTTATCACTGGCAGGGTCTAGGGTTGTGAAAAATCAATGTAAATGTATTTGATTATGTGTTTAAAGACATCTCATCACAAAACAAAAGGGCCAAAGCAATTTTCAATTATCATTGTACATTTCTAGTTTTTAGTCAGTTTCTATCAGTATTCATAAAAAAAGCATGTTGTTCAGGTCACAATGACTGAATAACTCAACATAAACACAACACCAAGAAGTGGTACAGTACAGTGATATTTTATGGCAATATTGTTATATAGCATGAACAAGTTGGTATAAGCCCAATATTTAATACTCTAGTCGTTCCCTCTACAGATGAATGGTTCTCAGTTTGTGACATTGATTCATACCGTATGTCTTTGATTGGAGATCATCAAATATCTATTCATAGTGATAATTCGGAGTTTCTCTTCTACATTTCACATGTATTTATGTATTGTCCATTGTGCTTGCCTTGAGAAAAAAATATGTCCACTGAAACATTCCAGACTTTGCTTCCCCCCTCCCCCAAAGCACAATATATTCCTTATTCCAACCTCTGCCTGACAGCCTTGAGTTTTAAAGTAGTGCACATAGGGTGGCATTACAGTACATGTCCTGTTTTAAATCTGCTTTGTTATTATAATTATTATAGTCTATCAGTTGGGAAATGGATATATACATTATTGTGCATTATAATACTATAATTCTACTATGCTGTTTTTTTAATGTTGTGCTACAATTAATGTAATTTCACTTTTATTACATTAAGGCTGTCACAGCCTTCAGGGGCTTTTCTTTGAGAATGATGACAATGATGTATCTGTTTCTTTCTCTCTCTCTTTCAATAGTTAGACTTGACAATGTCAGAAGCCTCACTCCTGCACAGAATAACTTTGCCCCTGCCAGTATTGTCTCTATGTTACTTGCATAGGAAAAATGAGGGTCGTGGCTGATTTTGAATTTTTCTTAATATACTTTACCAATGCCTTGTTTTAAATATCACCATATTTTAAACTTTTATTTTAAACGTTATTTTTTTAATAAATGGCCAAAATGAAATATAGAGGGAAATCAGAAACATGAATAATAGGACTACTGTAAACTGTGCTCATGGCATGGTATCACCAAACAATTTATTATTTACAGGCCAGGCCATGGTATAGCCTAGCTGTCCATTGGTGGATAGAACATAGGTTAATAAGTCAAATTATATTTCTTCTTAAGCAGTCTATATGGCCCCTGTACTGTAGTACTGTAGTTTTCATGAATCAAGGATCCTTTAAGCACACTTACCAAATGGCATCTGATAATCTGGCAGTTTTCAAGTTATATTTTATTTTAAACATGAGGTGAACATAAGTTGTATGGCCTAAAACTAAATGAATTAGTATTTGTATTTATTTACAAACATGCAATGTACTCATTTCAATGTGACTTAGAAAGCATATTGTCAAGCTGTTATTGTTTTTAAAAGAAAATTAAGCTGAAAATGTGGTAAACTACTGTATAGGCTAGGTGAATGCCTTAGTGAGTCTTTTAACAGTTTACATACAATACAGTACTGTACAAGCCTACAGATGTCCCTCAATAATGATCTAACCTATAATTGTGTATGTTTGCTCATGCCCTCTTTCCATCAAGGTGAATTGATCTAAAACAGTCTACTTGAAATTACATTATAATAGAAAGTACTGACTATTAAAGATATACTCCTTGATTTCCTGGCAAACACAAAAACTTAATATAATTTATGGAACTGATGGCAACTGACACAGGTTGATAAATGTGCCAAACAAATAGTTTTCTACATGTCCCATCAGTTGCTGGCACACCAGGTTACTCCGCTCGATCCAGCAACAGACCTGGGGAAATCATTTGGGGTTCTCAATGCACTAAAATGCAATTGAGTGTATCTTAAAATACCCAGAGACTTCAAAAAGGCTTGTATTTTACAAATGTATAATCTCAGATTACTTAATATGGACAATGATAATGACCATAGTCTAAATGATCAGATCCATGTTAAGTTAAATATGATGCATACCCGTTTGTTTCTCCTTCACTAAGTGTTAAGTTTGGATACTACATTTGGCCTTGTGAATTTTGTTACTTTATCCTGCATGTTATGTAGCCTATTGTTCTTTCTGATAAAACGATTGTTCCTCTTTTGCTTTAAAAACATTAACATTACCAGCTGAATCTGTCATGGCATCAGTGAAACTTGTGGAATATTTGTATTTTTCCATGCTTTGTACGATGTCTAATAATGTCTCAGTAAAACCATAGTGCTATGTTGTGTTTTCTACAGGTTATTTTTCACATTGATATGCTACAGTAGACCGTTTTATGAATTACACTGGCAATAATTCATCACAATATAAATAATAAAACACTTGGGATTATCACAATTTATTTAGATTCTATATAATAATAATAATAATAATAATAATAATAAATTTTATTTGGGACACGCAAGGACATCTTACATTGCAAATACATTGATATAAGTGAGTTGGCTGAAATAAACATACTATAGTAATAAACACGTTATCTGATAAATATATACAAAATAAAAGAAAACAGTCTGATGAGAGTGAGGCAAAGGGTCAGACATCATAGGCAGCCTTGAAGAGGTGGGGTTTGAGGAGCTTAGCAAACTTTACTTCAGTACTTTGACTTCTCCAATCACCAACAAAGTTGATCGAATCGTCTGGAACGCACAGTACACAACTTCTCACGAGTCTTCTCGCGGTGTCTGTAATCACGTTTTGACGTGACGCCACACTGGTGACAGATTCTCAACATTGGCTACATTCAAGCCAGTAAGCAAGCTGTAGAAAAATGGCGTTCACATTCGCGGCCTTTTGTTATATGCTTGCGCTGTTGCTTACGGCAGCTCTTATCTTCTTCGCTATTTGGCACGTAAGTACACAACCATAGCAATGTAGTCAAAATGACTTAGTAGTTACACGACGGAGGCGATGGAAGCCTATTGGTGAATGTTTACGCTAACATCAGACCAGTTTGTAGCTAGTTTTAGCCCGCTAGCTAGGATGCGTTGACGGTCAGTCCATAGTTCTATGGCTTACTATACAGTCACATAGCTCACAGTGGTTTATATCGGTGTCTGGCTGGTTGAGCCCAGCCCATAATAAATACGTGTATGATGCACACGTATGTTGTGAGCCGCATTCACAGCAGACTAGCCTGGCACAACATACGTTACCTTCTAGAATGAATGGCACACAGTCCCTTCGCTAGGAGATGATAAAGATAGCTTGTAGTTACAGTAATGCTTAAATTAGTTAGCCAAACTTAGTATATTATTACAGCGATGCTAGATATCAAGAACCGTTGTTGAAATGCGTGACATCTACATAATGGCCTATTCATGATGTAGTTGGCAATTAGCCTACTGTAACAGTACATGGCACTGTTGGGCACAAGCTAGCTACAGTAACTAGCCACTTGGTTAATCCTGGAGTTCGTCCTCCTGTCATTGGTTTGTGTGGATGTTCCTTTCAAAGAAAGTAGTCGCTAAGGCGTGACATGACACATTCATCTAAAAAGCAAGAGGGTTCGTATAAGTGGCAAACAATCATTACAGTAAATAAGCCGTTTTAAATTGTTAGAATTCATATATATCTATATTTATAACCACTTCTTTATCAGTACTGTAAAAAAAACGTTGTTCTTGTTAATTATCTTTAGATAATTGCATTCGATGAATTGAAGACAGACTACAAGAATCCTATAGACCAATGTAACACTTTAAATCCGGTAAGTAATATTACTGTGCACCTCCTTTCTTGCCATTTTGACTGCATGCAGATTATGCTTTGTTGAAGGTGGTTTTTAGTATGACAGGTTGCTCATATTTTACAACAGATTCTCTGCACTGTTATGCTAAATAACCTGCCTGTTCTTGGAGTGATTTTGTCAGCTAACAATTTTTTTTTCTAATCTGCTTTTTACATTTGTTAAAAAGACAGTTGAAAAGGTCAAAAAGATAAAAAGAATCAAAATTGCATTAAAGGTTTGTACCAATCTTCAATTTAAAATGCCCGGTCAGTTCAGTTCAGTCTGCGGTCTGTCATTTTGCACGAGGGGAGTGCTTGCAAATGTCTTTTCAGTTAACTAATCTCAGTGGGACAGTATAGGGCAGAGCAGATTTAATTTAGGATGTTGTCTCTTTTGTGTGTAGTAGAATTTCTGCTAAAAGTAATACAACCTTTCACTAACTAGTGAATGACTTTTAGTAGATCAGGGGTTTCACACTGTTTTGAAATGTATAGTTCACTATTTTCAATATTTGCAATAGTTTTTCCTTTTTGAATGCAAAATACGTCACCTTCACTTCCATTGAGCCTAAGTGATTTCCAGAATTCTATTAATGCTATCTTGATTTTTTTAATTTATTTTATTATTATTTTTTTATATTGGCTGTGGGCAATGTGCTCATCAGAAGCATTGGAATGTGCAGTATTAAGGGAGGTTCTTTGTGGTAAATTGTCCAATGTTATTGACAATAAAAACGTACAGTTGTTAACTGAAAAGACTTGCAAATGCTCAAAACATGCATGATCATTTTAACAACCTACCCTTTGTTTGCTTATAATGTTGTACTATAGTTATTGATAGCATCCAAATAAACCAATTGGAAATCAAGCAATTTGGTTACATTATTTCATGATGATGGTCAGTTTAGCATAATGGTCACATGGTGGCAGCATATTTCATGTCTTTCAGGTTAAACACGCCAATGTTTAATATTAAATTCATTATATATTATATTTTTAGTATGCTGTATCTTGATTGGGCAATTAGCAATTACGTGAGCTATAATTTCTAGATTTTGGCTTTAATCCTGTTTCACCTGGGGCTTCAAACAGATGGCTGTGGAATTCTTACACTCCCTAGCTCAGCAAAATTGGCTTGTGCCATTTTAGTAGTTTTTAATTAATTAATTAAGATTTTTTAGTTAGAACTCCGTATTATTTGTTACCTTGGAATTCCTTCCTCAGAACAACTTGTGTATCGAACTGTGTTTTTGCATTGAACTAAATCATTCTTGCATTTGAATGCGCGGGTATTAGTTGTTGTGCATTTGGCAACACAGTGCAGAATTCCAACACACAGCCTACCCCACCCCTTCCTGCTCTCACGTGCCCCTTCACGTCTCCATCTGTGGGCTGTTGGTCATCCTGACCCCCCCACCACCACCCACTCACTATCCACTGTATTTGAATGCATGGCTTCCATGTGGTGACACCATCTGCCCCCCTCAACCCCTCTAGCTGAGATTCAGGTTTCCTGAGACTTAACCAGATTGTTAATCTGCACATGGCACGTCCCCTAGGTAAGAGTGTACTGCCCTGTCTGTCTGTGAGGGGCTGCTGGGATCATTTTAGGTGTGCTCTCACTGCAGCAAATGCTTCTGTTCACCTGGCCAAGGTTCTTGATAGCCCCCCACCCACCGCCCCTTGTCAGACCTGGTGCTGCATGATGTTTTCAGTTGATGGTGCATGGTAGAGCACTGTTAACGCACTGTATGTTCACAAAGCCACTCTAGTTTCCCCAGAATAACAGTGAATATCAACAGAACATCATTATCTTCAGCCTGCAAGAACATTTGTCAGCAAAATAGACCAATTTAAAATGTCAGAGCTTTTGAGATTCCAAAAACAATATACCAATCTTATGCACTGTGAATCGCATAATGCTAATCCACTAAAAGACAACTTGTACCCAGCGCATTTAATTTCCTACTGTCCAGCATACATGCTCCTATTGTTTTTGTTGTGCTCCTTCCAGCTGGTCCTGCCAGAGTATCTCATCCACGTCTTCTTCTGTGTCATGTTCTTCTGCGCCGCAGAGTTGCTCACCCTCGGCTTGAACATGCCACTGCTGGCGTACCATGTCTGGAGGTGAGCACTCGCTTCAAGCTGGAAAATAGCTTGACCTGTTAAGTGTGCTATAGAGCTTTTGTCACTTACTAATTGTAGTGTCATAGGTGCATGGATTTATAGATTGGCCAAAGAGAAACATAATTACAAGCTACAGTATGCTTTTGGGCATAGTGAGAAATGTTTTATTAATAAATATTGGTTATTTTTATTTTGTATCTGCGATTGACTGCAGTAAAGGGGGTTTCCATAGCTCACATAAATTTCCTTTTGAGGATCATGTGTCAAAATGTTAATGTACCATTTATTCTAGTTCCCTAATACGTTCCATAGGCCTGCATGTAACCTTTTATCTAATCAATATCCCTCCCCTCTTCTCCCCTCATTATTTCAGGTATATGACCAGACCTGTGATGAGCGGTCCTGGACTTTATGACCCCACAACCATCATGAACGCTGATATCCTGGCTTACTGTCAAAAAGAGGGCTGGTGCAAGCTGGCTTTCTACCTCCTGTCATTCTTCTACTATCTTTACGGGTACATACACACCATTTGCTTCTCAATTTGCATGATATAGCTCATGTTGGTTTAGCCTATGTAATGTAAGTAATGATTTCAAGTCTGGATTACTTCTCTGGAGTGTGGTCATGTAACCACCTGCTTGATTGGCACCACCACCAACTACTGGACAACATACACTTTGGATGGGTTGCTCATATCCACAGTTCACAGCTGAAACACGACAATCTAAAGCAGCAGAGCACAACAACATAGCTTAATTGTTAGCCATGTAAGATTGTTTGATCCACAACATAACTCCTCCCAGTTTTGTTACCTGCCGTGTATTTCCAGTGAATTCAGTAAACGCCGTCCTGAATGCAGCCTCAGGTTATGATTGGATATCTTAAGCATAAGCCACACGGCAAACTTGGAGCAGAGCACAGCCCAAATACAACCAGGTCTGCCCCTCCTGCACCGGAGCGGCTTGCATTCTCTTCTATAACTGTTAATGTTCTCTACCCCACCCCCACTACAAAAAAAGTATTCTTGGCATCAAGAGATAATACCAAAAATAACTTTGGGTAGCTGTATATTGGGAGAAAAAATATTTTCTGCTGCCTTTTCTTATACAAAAGTGTTGTTTTGTTGTCTTGTTTTACCCCTTATAGGATGATTTATGTTTTGGTGAGCTCTTAAACTGGGAGAAGATAGACAAAAGGACCTGCATGTACAGTAAACAACCAAACACTATGATATTGGTGGATGGTGATGAAAACTGGACCTGCTGAAGACCACCTCAGCATCACGAGACCCCATTTCAAGAAGACGAACTCTCGATATACCCCCCACAACCAGTACAGAGTGTCATTTTGGAAACTTCTAGCCATTCTTTTTAAAGAATATCTGTTGCAGCAACTCTCTACTGGTTCTACAGCTTACGTTTTATGGATCAACGAGAACCCTTGACTGATTATACTTTTTACTTTTAATGTGTTAATTTGACACTTGGAATTTACATTATTTCTTCTTTCTTTTTCTCAAATTTTGACTGTTTACAAATTTGACAATATTTCAAGTGTGCACCATAAGTAATATCTCAAGCTGCATTAGAAATAACTGAATTATATTCCAAGATATGGAAGCAATTGTGTACTTGCCTTCCTTGTGGTTAATTATCATGACAAAAATGTGCACAACCTTAACGCATTCTGTCCCAAAATATATGGTAATGGGACTAACATAGGTATTGCAAATGGCGCATGGGTCATTATCACTTGATGAACCATATGGACAATCAGACATGATTGTCCAAAGATCTATTTTAATACTTTGATAAAAATTTTGCGGGTACCTGGCTGAAACCCAGCTATGTACCATACAAGTTGTTATGGTAATTACATAACACATTTGGGGTTTTATTTTGTCATTATTTTCATAGTACACCCAAAGTAGTAAGGTTGGTATTCAAACATATTTGAAAAGGTTGAACAGTAGACTATATTCCAAAGTAGCTGGCAAGTTTACATTGTTGTCGAAAGTCCTGCTTTGTTAGAAACAGCTGACGTGCCATACTGTTGACTGTACCTTTCCTTTGTTTTTTAGTGGAAATCCAAATATTCCACAGTATTAGGAACTCCAGTGTGTATTTATTCAATATTTTTTGTACTTTTCCTTTATAGGATGTTATATGCTCAAGTGTGAAAATTATTTGACATAAAATCTGAAAACACTGAATTTCCTCACTGTTGAAACCATCAAGCAATTTAATTATATATTTCAGCCTTTTTCATACTGTAAATGTATCAGGGAAAGGATGCCCATTTTTGTCACACATCATTTATATCTCATGTATTGCGCAGAAGATCCCTTATAGTGAATGATAATTTGAGTTTATTTTAATCCAAATAAAACTCTAAAGCAAATGTGAACAAGAATGTCATTTAACAAAATATATTTGCTGTTTAAAGAACTTTGAGGCCACACTTAAAATGCCAAACAAAGGTATACAATGATAAGCTCTAGATAGGTCAAATCCATTATGTAATAGTCTAGATGAATTTTATCATACCGTGGTTGCATGTAACCTGAATGTGGAATGTCCCAGTTGCATGGAATCTGAGTGGACAGTACTTGGATACTCTACTTAGATATTTGGGGTTTTAATGTCTTAAATAACAAAATAACTATGGAGGATCAATTCATGCTTTTAAGAAATACTCACTCCAGTAAACACTCCAAACACAATGTTTTTCTGAAAAAATATTAGGGGGAGAAGTTCCATAATGAAAAGAAATGGCCTATTGCATTGCCTAGAAAAATATCAATTATCAAAGTGAGATTGCTGAAGACATTTTAATGTCAAAAGGCATACACCATGGCAAAATTGAGCACAGCAACAAGAAAGGTATCTCCCCACCAGTCATGGCAGACATGGAAGTGCTGCTTCTTTCGAATATGCACAAAAAGGGGTGCTTACTTTATGCTTACTTCTTTGTGTGCCTTCAGCTCAGAATTGGCAGAAAGTGGGAAAGTCATGGAAGACTTGTGGCTAAATATTGATATATATATTTTTCTTTTGTTCACACAGTGTGCATTTTGTTGTTAGTTGATAAGAAATAAAATCTTACTATATCTATTTTTGAAAGCATTAATATTTTACAGCTATCAAACATTAGGTCTTAAAAGACTTTTAAAAAAGAGTATTTGAAGTGAATTACATTTGTCTAATGAGTAACCATAGACCACCAGTCAATGTAGTGAAGGTCCTCATCTTTGATAATGCTTACAGGCTACTGAAATTACTGTCATGGACTAGTCTACTGATGAGATAAAAAACATTTTCAGTAATACGTTAAAGCTATCTCAGCAGTGCATGTGAATCATCTCAGTAATGTGCAAGTACAATTTCAATACAAAGCAAGGATTTTACTACTGTTAAGTAGTTATTTTTCACATCACTAATCAAAACTAACTCTAGCTACCTGCACACATTAACACTACTATTAAAAAGGTGCTACCAGTGCAAGAATATGGAATATTAAACCTGTCACATGAAGCTATCCAATGACTTTTTAAATAGTTTAGAAACACCTGGTATCATAAATACTACTGTATAGCATCTGCAACAAACACAAATAGTGTGGAACATGAGAATAAACGTGAATTGAGAAGTCAATTCCAGTGTTATGGATTAAACTGGAGTTCATGTTAACTGTGACAATACTCAGTGATATTTAACAATTAGCAAGAGCAATTCAATGAAAAGCAGTTTGTTATAAACCAACACTATGATTCATCTATATTACTTTAGATTTAAGACCACATTATGCAAAAAAAAAAAGTTTCTGGACAACATTCTGTGTCCTAAAATTACAAATAAACAACTCCAGATGAGAGACATGCAGACATAAGAATGTTTATTTTAGCACTTCTGATGATCCAATTTCAAGCACTACACATTAGAAAACATTTCCTTTCTTCAATATTAAATAGATTTAAACAGCATTCTTGTGTCCCAGCACCAATATTAGCCAGGTCATTTTTAAGCACAAAATACACAGAACAAACTGATACATTCCCAGAGCAATTATGTTCTGCATTATCTGAATAGCTTTCTTCAGTTACATCTAAAGCATTATCCCCTGCTCAAAAATGCTTGATACAAGCATTGGTTCCCATAGCATACTTAAAACGTTAAATATGTTGCTTTATACTGCATTAGGTACCTTGTGCACAATAAACCCTCACCTAAACTCAAAAGAGCACTTTGCCAATACAAACTCTGTTACCACATTATACAGACTTATCCTCACATGCCTCCAACAAAATTAAACATATTAAATTACTAATGTTTTTTATCAGAATTCATTATGTTGATACATTTCAAAAACAAATCACCATCTCAAAACAGATCAACAGCATAAATACAGAAGATGATGACCATGCACAAATCGTGAAGCAGAAGCTGAACACCTTTTTTGGACGTGCTTATGCTGCACTAGGCTCCTAATATAAGAGAGCAGAGATCACCGTGACACAGAACGCTCTGTTGACACTTCTTTACTTGCTCGGTAGGCTGTGTACTTCTCCCGAAACTCATGGAGGAAGTTATATTGCTGTGGGGATACATCATCAGCAGAACAATTAAACAAACTCTACACGCCCAATAAAACAATATATGTAAAATGTCTAAAAAGCATACATTTATTGCAATCCCATTTACAAGGAGGCAATACTGCAGGGTCATCAACATAAAACTACAACAACCTAACTACCTAATATCTGCATCTTAATATCTACATAAGAGCTCCTCAAACTGCTGACCTGTCATCTTTTTCTACTACATACTAGCCTGGCTCCGCCCGACCAACTCTCACCTACATTTTTGCTCACATTATAGTCTGGAAACCCTGTTTGCTTTAGCGTTTGCACAGCCAGCCTGTTGGTGGACCAGTCAGCATAACTGGGGTAAACATCAATGGGGTAAATATGATGATGTTGAAGTCAAGGGTGTGTTTGTAAGAGTTAGAGGAAGAGGTTGGCTCCCTCTGTTGGTAGTCTGCTGAAAACCTTAGGATAGCGGGAGGGTTAAATGAAACCCCCATTAGGCATTATGTTTTTCTGCCAGCGGGGGGAGGATATTCTCTAAAATCAATTTGATAATACAGAATACATGGGTTACTGTTACTATATGCCACACCCTGGCAAGCAGTCGCCAAACTTGGCTGCCTCTTTGTTCCGGTGTAGCAAAGGTTGTAGGGGATGGAAAAATAGTAGAGATAGCTGTAACGCTACGGCACATCCATAGGTTGAAAATTTGAACATGCTGTTGGAAATAGGCTCTGACAGTTGCAACAACAGCTAAAAAAGAAGTAAAAATAGCAACATTTTGTAAACCCACCCCTTCCCTCTGCTCCCTTCCTTTGGGGCCCGTTGGTCTGCCATTGCAAATCCCATTTACAACCTGCTGTAGCTCTGTGCGCATTCATGTGATTGACATGGAAGATAGATTTCACCAGACCATTGAAGTAAAAAAAGCATCTGATTGGTCAGAATCTTTGGGTAGCTGAGAAAATATAAACCGACTAATTTGGAGTATTTCACTCACAGACAGCTGACTTTGACATTTCTAACAAATTACACTACATTGATAGCTCAAAAATCCTGCCTTCAGTGGAGCTTTAAAGTATAACTTCACCTTTACTGTTTGGATGGCTCCACCTCCTCTGAGGTCCCTAAGGATCTCAATTGCTTCGTTTGCCGTCATGGCAACAGACAACAGCAGCAGCAGACACGCAGCAACTAAAAAGCAGAGAAGAGAATGAGATTCAGACCTAAAACTATAGAAGGGTAAGGTTCTGTAGTGTCAAGGAATTAAACAAATAAATAAGAATATGAAGGAATAGTAATTTTTTTCTTACTTAATCCAGAGCGTCCTAAACCTCCATAACAGCTAATTGGGAAAGAAGAAAATACTATTAACAGCTGAGTTTAAAGTAAATATATAATGAACTTGATTAATGAAATCAATCTTGGCGAATGCTTTTGTTCATCTTACGCCGGTCCAAGAATTTTACCTCTAGCGTTGCGAGAGGTACAATGTTATTAGGTAGTATATTATTATTATTATTATATATTTGTGGTATAGTAATGAAACAACAGTAAGAATCAGTAATCTTTTTTCTGCTGGCCAGACTTCCATTTTATATTTGAGATTAAACACTAACACACATTAACAATAGTTGTTGAAGAAGAAAAGTACACACCATTAGGCAAATGAAATCAAGTGCACATGGTTTACATATTAAAAATGATCTCTGAAATAATATGAATCACATTTAAAACAGACTTGGTGGAAGTAGTCTTTGGGAATTAGAAGATACTAACAGTGCTACAGTAATATGCATTTAATACAACACTGAAGTGCCCTGCCCTTATTCTAAAGTCACATCTCATCATTCAAGTATAAAACCTCTTACTGGATTACAGTCCTCCTGTTGTTCTCCAGGTTCAACTGAAGTCCTTCCAGGATTTGGTGGCACTGCTCCAGTTCTGGAGCGCCCCCATCTGGGAAGGGCATATGATGCACCTTGAAGCCTCCCTGTCGGTAGGCCTCCAGCAGGGAGGGAACCCTGTACTTATGAAGCTCACCTCCGGTGCAAAACACAAACACGTCCTGCACACCTTGGGCCTGCAGCTCCTCTGTTATGAAGACGTTTTATGTTGGCATGAATGTAAATTCAACATTAGACACCTAAAGCCACAACACAGAACTTTCCAGAACAGTTTATGGAGAGCATGTGGGTAAGCCACACCAGCGATGGTGTGGCTAAAGCAGGCAAAGTACTGCTAGCAGATTTGTTAGGAAAGGTAAATTCCACTAGTCGCTGATGTGTTTAGAGCAAGCAAAGTACAGCTATCAGATTTGGCTAGGGCAGGTACAGTAAATCCCGCTAGTAGCTGATGTGTCTAGGGCAGGCAAATACTGCAAGTACAGTTGCTTGTACAGTTGAGTTCATTAAGAGGGGACAAGGTAGGGGTACAAAGAAAATCTGCCTCTAGGTAATGGTTCTTGTTATTTCTATGGCTTTTATCTTGTTTTCTGTTGTTTCATATTCCTTTTTTTAAATCATTTGACCACTTCATCCTTTGTTTTTCAAATGCCTTCAATTGTAAAGCATGTTGATTTGGAAATTGTGTATGAAAGGTTATATATAAACATGTATTATTATTATTATTATTATTATTATTATTATTAATAATAATAATAATAATAATAATAAGGATATAATTTATGTGAGAAAAATGGAGATTGGTATTTTTGTGTTTAAAGATTTCAGCAGCAAAAAATGTCCATGCAGAATGGATTTCTTTTCTATTACCGGTATATCTTGGGTAAATAAACAATGGTAAAACAAAGAACTGGTAATATTTTGTACAATTTATATTAATCCCTGTAACACATTGACACAAGTCAGTGCATCGTGTACTGTATACATTTATAGTTATATGGGATTATCATCAGTGGTAGTTTGTTTTACACTGAGAGAAAACCCTGCCCATTCAGTGTTGAACACCTCTTAGTCCTACCAATATTTCTTTGCAGATTTCTTCGGACATCTTTGTATTTGCATCCTAAGGTTAGACAGAACAAATGCATTATACATGTAGTTGCATATATAGAGACGTAGTATGCATTATGAGTAGTAAGATGATTAAGCATAAGTAAATATTTACCTGGTAATGGGCATATTCCAAGAAACTGGGAGCACTCCACTACAGACAAAGGTAACCTAAAATGGTAATCCGAGTAAAGTACACATTAATACAGCAATAACTGAATGTGCAATTCAGTAACTCACACGATTGTTTGTGCAATTTGCTAGAAAGGCGTTCGTTCAAAACACACACATACACACACACGCGCGCGCGCGTGCACACACACACACACACACACACACACAACCGTGTTCCTTAGTTAGGAAAGAAGGAACATTTCAACTCGCCAAGATATCTGGAAAGGGGTCATCTGATCTTCCCCGACGTCCTCCTCATCTGACGAGTCAAACTCACTAGTCCTCATGACTTTTCTAGTCTCTTATAAAACACACGAATATAGAGTCTGGTTAAATGTATAGTCAGTATTTGTTTTACAATGTACTATTATGTTCCTACAATTCGTCTACTTATAAGAGTAATCATCCTTGTACGTCTACACTGCACCAGGCTGACACATGAATGCTTGTACAGTTACTGTAGCTAAGCTAGTGTAGCTTTGGCGTGGTTAGACTGTCAACAATGAATATATCAAAAATAAATAAAACATAAAACTTTAATAAATTCTAATCATAACACGAAATCTTGGCATTATCGTTCATATGTATAATTTATTTTGCTCACCACTCATATACACGCTACCTCGCTGTCTTGACAGCCGCGTTAAACTTAATTTCAAAATCCTGAGAAGGTACCAACCAATGAGAGTCAAATGCGACATTATTAGACACGCCTCTTAAAAACGTGACAATGATAAGGAGCGTTCGAATTGTTGCCCACATGGGCTGGACGTAAAATACATACACCTCGCTTCCCTTCCAAGCTTCAGACTGCCGCAAAGGCGGTGTTTGTGTTTGTGGATGCTATGCCTGTGTAACTTATCAACAATCTTGTAATAATTAGTTGGATGTCATAACCTATTTTGTCTAATCTACTGTGGAGCCTGTTCTAAAATGTGTACAAAATGACTGAACTTGGTGATGGAACAAAAATGCAAAGTCATGGCAAATATTTTACACAAAACTCCATTAAGATGCTGCAAGAACTAATTAAACTACCAGCTGCGTTCAGTTACATATTATATAAAAACCGAATCTATAGTTGCAATAAGTAATGCCACTATTTGTAGATTTTAAATAAAGATGACTTATACTGTTTGCCACACTGTTTGCCTATGTATCCATAGAAATCGCTCACCTTTAGTCGTGCCCTGGAGCATAGAGCTACGAGACATCTGTTGTGTCCGCATAGTGCATCATAGTGCTGAATACAGGGAAACGCACCTAACCGCACAAATGAATAACATAACGTTTTCTATTGAGAACCCAGAGCCGAGGTTTTTTAATTATCTCTCCATTGATCTACAGAGGGCTGCTTCAGATGACAACGTCGAATAAGTTACGGTAAGTCTGTTTTAGATTTTCACAATTGTAGCCTACTTAAAGGTAGGCTACCACGATTCCAGTGGATTCTTTTGGATAGGTTTAGTCGAAAATGTCTTTTTTTAAGTAATTACATCTTAACATTATTCTTTAATTTACCCCCAGAGTGTGGGATCTAATATTTTACAAAAACGTGATATATTATACATTTGATACAGATAAATCTGGCTGGGGGAGGGGATAAAACAAACAGAAATTAGAAAGAAATAAAAGTATTTAATACCTGCTTACAATAAATCTCTTTACACTTTTGTGGTTCAAAAAAGGCATTTTCTTTACACATGAGTTTTTTTGCTGATCGCATTCTGTCCTTTTGCCAGTCTAAGGAGAGATTTGGCTTCTCTGGACATTTCCCTGCAGAGTTGAGCTCTTTGGCTGGCGTGCCACTTCCTCAACAGAGGGGGCTGCTGGCAGGGGCAAAATCTGAGAAGGTAAGCTGTTATAAACAAGTGAATTTACAAAGCTAAAAGCTTGTTATTCTAATTTCACATACAAACATTTTGCTAAACTATTGTAGGTTAGTAAATATAAAATGATGATGTATTATATTTATACAATTGCAGTCAACTACTACTTTGTTTTATCTGCAGGTTATTTGGTTGAGGAGTAGTGTTCACTTAAGTTGCCATACTCAGAGAAAGGAGTGTGACTTTTGCCAACTGTATCTATTGTGCAACTGATATAACCTACAATATATTGTAATAAGGTCTAAATGTGCATAAACCTAATTCACAAGGGGACCCTTTTCAAATCACAGAGAAAATATGTATTGTATTTTGTGCAACTCAGGCTCATAGTTAACTCTGCATGTTTGCAAATATCTTTGTTTGTGTTTCCCCCACATAGGTCATGAAACCCCAAGAGGGAGAGCTTGTCAGTGAAATCTCTAAGGTATACCTTCCTTCATTATCTGGTGATCTATTATTCATTTAAAGAGACAGTTAAAATTACATTCTTATTCAATTTGATAAAGGCAATGGCTAGACACCTTATATTTATAAGGATTTTGTTAAATACAGAAATACAAAAATGTAACATTTAAATGTGATAAAAAGGTGCAATAGGTTCATTTAGCTATTATAGCAAGAGCATTATGATTTCAATAAGATAGTTTTTAATAAGCATAAGAAAAATAATGATAATTTAAAAGAATAATAATAGCACCAACCTAAGAAATTAAGAGAATAATTGAAAACTCATTAGATTCCTATTCAGATTGTCACGGAGTCTAATGGTCAGAGCTCCTGTGTCCTGTTGTTTTCGTAGCTACAATGCATGGTGTCCGAGCTGAAAACAGGGTTTTCCAGTGCTTTGCTGGAGCTGAGCCAGATCCAACATGGAGACTCTCATCTCCGGGAGGAGCTGGAAGAAAACAGGCGGAATTGTCAGAAAAAGGCCCTTCGCTTGGAGGCCCTGGTGGAGACACTAAGGGTGAGAGTCTGTTTGGATTCCAAGTCCTTTTGACATGCAGAGCAGGAGAGAACTGTTGACAAGCAATTCAAAGAAACAGAAGTAAGAAAAGAAGAGTAAAACATGCAAGCTATATGGAAGAAATAACACCAAAGCATAATTATTGCTTGTAGTGAACCACTGCTACATGTAAATAGATAGACTGTTACATTGGAGTAATGCTGAGTAACATAAGAATTAACACAGTTGTTATGTTTTGCCAAAATACAGGCAGAACTGGGAGTGATGCAGAGTCACATGCTACAACTATACAGAGACAAACATCGGCAGGAAGACAGAGGATCCACGTCAAAGCAGAGAGACATGTAAAACACTTACAAAAGACCATTTTTATAATCATTCAGTTATTATACACAATCTACCTTGTGAGTGGATTTCATTTCTGTCTGTCTGTGGCAGTGATTCAGGCGAGGCCAGTGCTTGCAGCAGTCAATGTGTGTGTTGCTCTGGTGGGTCATCACCAAGAGGAAAGGTGCTTCTCCACTGTTACCTGCAGGGTCTCAAAGCAGGGCTCAGTGAGCAGACAGGTGGGCCCATGTTATTGTGATCAAAATATTATCCCTCGTTATGTACTTGAAAATCCCTCGTGATGTACTTGAAAATCTCGTATTTGGCCACACGACGGCCAAACTTACCGTCGTTCAAACTCACACCCTGCTGTGTCAGCAGTGCACATCATATGTCTGTGTAAGCTGTAGAATTAGGTTTAGCGCCTTCTATCTGCCACAAAGA
>JAODUG010065295.1:2265-14045 GCA_027564795.1 Aphredoderus sayanus
AAAACGGATATATGATATTCCGCAGTTGGCTCCCTCTGTTGGTAGTCTGCTGAAAACCTTAGGACAGCTGGAGCGTTAAGATGTTTCTGAGCAGCCTTTCTAAGTCACAATTATAAAAACACCTGGACTTAAGCAATGACGTTCCTTGCAAACACATGCCCTGGCGAGTGGAAAAGTAACAGATCCCTTCTCAACCCACTCAAGAAGCCCAGCCAACAAAAAAAATAATAAAAAAGGAAAGGAGGTTTATAGAAATCCTACCCCTCTGCCTAACAGTAGACAATCCAGAAACCACCTCTATATAGTAGCAAGAAGACAGTTTAAATTACACTGGTAAAAACAAAACTGTATTAGTTTCAAGCAACAGCTCAACTTACCTTGGGTAGGTTTGGGATAAACTTTGTGTCCCCAAAAGACTTGTAGTTTCCCATGTTGGCATACAGACCTGCTGCATACACCAACAAGGCCTGTGAAACACACACACACACCAAATATAGTGAATCATTCACACTCCTATACTGAGAGAGAGAGAAAATATGAACATACCTGGTACTCCTCAGCACTGAGGCCGGATGCAGTGGCAACCTGCTCCAGCTGAGCAGGTGTCTGTTTCCGAAAGATTCTCTGCAGCAACACAAAGATGTTTGCAGACTCCGGTGATGTCTGCAGCAACACTGCAAGGCCACCATACCTATAATCATTTAAAACATATTATACATAGATTATTATACATTTAAACCACTGCTCCACCCATAGACCTATGCAAGATTAATGATACAATACCTACAGTTGTGTTTGGCTAAAGCTTTCATGTAATACCATACCATGCTGCGCGAGAGAGGTAGTGGGCATAGAGCTTCTCCCGAGGTGAGAGCAAACGGAAGGCCTCCCCACAATCAAGCGCAGAGATACCAATGTCGTTTGGGAGGTAGTACTGAGAGTCCACCATCTTTAATCGAACACTTGACACAGGTGAAGATGAACTGGAACAGACAGCAGAAAGATGTATGGCAGAGTAAAAAAAAAAAGTAATAATAATAATAATAATAATAATGTTTTCGGCAGTATGGCAATTATATATAATGTAATATAAAAATATGATAACCCTTCCCTGGGGGAACATTTCCATTATGCATCCCACTGGTTTGTCCTTTCTCAGTGTTCTCTACTAGCAGTACATATTTGAAAATGCTAATGGTACTTATTTGCCTGCCCTACTGAGCCATAGGCTTTTCAGAGTTCCAACCAAACGTGAGCATATATGGTCTGTTACAAGCATAAGTCCACATAAAGTATGTAAACACAAAACAGGATGAGGCAGATTTTTGTTGCATAACTGACACCTTATCAAAGATGTTTGATAAAGATGTTTGTTCTTTATTTGAGTCCAGTGGAGGGCCATTATGTTAATTTCTGGTTTTACTGCTTTTGTTGCTATTCTCTGTTCGGTTTTATTTTCAAATTATTTTGAATAACCCAGTGTGTATGAAAGGTGCTAGAATTAAACTTGCCGCACACCTTAAACGTCATCAGATATGGCCCATCAGATATGCATGTTTCTTATAACGTGATCTAAATCAGCAGTGGTACGTGGTCGTGTGACGTGTGGAGAGTTTTTATTGTTGAGACTATTTGGAACTTATATTACAAGTAGGATACAATGATATAACAACCATTCAGCAATACATTATTGTAAGATATTGAGTTGTTACTACTATATTTACTGCTATCCTACCTCGCTATCGTAGCCTGTAAGCTACCTTCTGATTTGCAAAGCATACGTTACAGTATGAGACGTATTTTAGAACTAAAGTAGAAGCCAATATATAAACGGGACCACGCAAAACAATCTATAGTTATACAAGAGTGTGGCGTCATCCTTCATCCAGTTGAAAACATATTTAAAGTTGTCGAGATAAATGCAATAGTTTTCTACCTGAATTTGTAGAACCGCTTTGAACGTCAAATTGCAGTCTCACGCTGTACACACTTCCTGTGTTCATTCAACGTAAGGCCAACAACTAAGCCAATCAAATAAGGTATATTATATTGGGCTGAAAATCTATCCAATCAACATCGGCCAGATCCTTTCTCGACTCCAAAAATGTAGTCTCAGAATGGTGCGTTCAGTTTTCTGCCTTTTGTATGTATTTTTTCTTTCGAAGCACTTTGTTATTTTCACCTAATCTGCTTTGCTTATAGACACAATTACATTGTATATGTTTACTAATCGTTCAGTTAAATATAATTGATAATTTATCATTTTTGCTAAACATATTAAAATATTGAATTACGTACTAGATGCAGTGTCTCAGCAATATACAGTATAATCGGAATAAAATGGGATTATTTACCATTTAGGTCTATAAATAAATGAAACTCGTGACGAGGTGGCCGAGTGGTTAAGGCGATGGACTGCTAATCCATTGTGCTCTGCACGCGTGGGTTCGAATCCCATCCTCGTCGTACACCTTTTCCAAAAAGTAAGTGAACGCAGCATACTGGATTAAGACGTTAGCAATGGTTTCACCGCATTGCAAGTTCAGCGGAAGTATACAAACATTTGATAAATGATCTCCTTCTGAGCCTATAGACTAATCAGATATTGAATTGCCACACGATTGAGTACCTAATTCCGAACATTTAAAATAATGTTATACAATTTCTGTACATTGATGGAATTAATTTAGTGAGCAGCAGCGTCTCTTCGAGCAATTTTTTTTTGCTTCTTCTGCTAGACGGCCCTTTATTGATCAGTCTCTAGCGCCACCTACCGTTTTGCGTGCGCGCGCGCACACACACACACACACACACACAGTATCTTCAGTTTATAGAAATCAAACTCTAGTTAATCTTTTTATTGGTTTTATTGAAATCTAAAAACATTGTCGGAGATTGAACTTATTTACAGGTTTGTGCAGCAAATATTAAAAAACAAAAGAACAAACTAAAAAAATGTTTCCCTCAACAAGTGGCTGTGCGAGGCAACATTATATCCAATGGCAACTTTACTGATCCCCCCATTCACCCATAAGGAAATGTTACTGACATCATGGGCATTCAGTATATGTGTGTGTGTGTGTGTGTGCATGTGCATGTGTTTATTTATGAGTGCACTAGAGTGTGTGTTTATTTTATAGTATTTGTTTTAGAGTTCATGCTTGGGGCTTGCTGTCCCTAACTCCAGGGGGCGCTGCAGGTAGAATCCAGCGGTAGCAGTCAGAGAAGCGCTGACTCTTGTCCACAGCACAGCTGGTACAGTATACAATACCCAGAGCCAGCATGACTACAAGGAATACACACAAAGGCACCAACAGCGCCACCAGCAACCAGCTCTTGTCATGCTTCTTCTTGCCCGTCGCAGACCCAGCCCCTACTTCCCCTGTTCCCCCATGCCCTTCACCAGTCTCTCTATCCTCTCTAGCCTCCCCTTCCCCAATCCCAGTCCCCGCCCCAGGCTTACCTACAGTTGCTGACCCAGGTCCATTTGCGATATCAGTCTCAGCCCTATCTCCAGCCTCTATAAGCCCTGTCTTAGCCTCAGCCTCATTGTCTATTTGGTTGCCGCGGCTGTCATACTGCGGCGGAAGCGAGACTGTGGGGTATTGTCTCGGAGAGGGGTCGTCCCATTGGTTGAGGTGATCGGAGCCCGGGAGCGGAGCCATGGTCAGCCATTCGGAGTCAAACTCGGGGTCGTTTTCAAAGTTGTGGTCGAGGGGCAACGAGGTGGACCAGGGGAGGTCCTGGTCGAAGTTAGGGTCATGGGCGGCATCGCCGGGGTCTGGCGTCAGGGTGGAATACTCCTCATCCTCCAACGAGGGATGACAGGCGAATCCGTTGTCCTGCAGTTCATACCCGTTGTCACAGTAACACCGGTACCCGCCCACGACGTTTTGGCAGCCGTGTTGGCAGGGCGACGCGCCGTCGCACTCGTCGATGTCGACGCACTCCCCCTCCCCCCCGCCGGCCGCCCGCCGGTACCCGGGCTCGCACAGGCAGGCGAAGGAGCCCTCCGTGTTCTGGCAGTCGCCGCGGCAACCGCCCCGGCTTTCCTCCAGGCACTCGTCCACGTCCACGCAGTCGCCCTCGCCGTCGTCGTCGGGCCGGTAGCCGTCCTTGCAGGCGCAGTGGAAGGTGCCCGGCGTGTTGACGCACAGCTGCGGGCACGGCCGCTGGCGGCACTCGTCCACGTCCACGCAGCCGCGCCCGTCCGGCCCCGCCTGGTAGCCCGGGGGGCAGGTGCAGCGCGCGCCCCGCGCCGTCTCCGTGCACCCGTGCCGGCACCCGGCCGCCAGGCAGGCCTCGCTGACGGGGGGGCCGTCGGCGGCGACGACGGGATCGGCGGTCGGGTGGGGCTTGCAGCTGTAGCGGTCCTCGTCCAATGAGAAGCCGGCAGAGCAGTAGCAGTTGTAGCCGTCGGTCGTGTCCTGACAGTGCTGCTGGCACCTGTGCTCCCCGCTGCCGCACCAGCCCCGCCTCTTGGCCCCCTCCGGGCAGGACGGCCCGTCACTGAACCAGCCTGCCCCGCCGCCGTCCCTCAGCGTGCAGGTCAGGGCCTCGCTCTCGGAGGTGTCGCCGGGGCAGGGGACCGTCGCCACGGAGCCCGCAGGCACGTAGGTGAGCCGGGTGCTCTGGAGGTGGAAGGGCGTGGTGTACAGGGGCGGGCCCCCGCCCTTGTCCCCCAGCGGGGGGCACGTGGCCTTGGAGGCGTACTGGCACACGTAGCCGTCGAGCGGCAGCGCACACGAGCCGTCCACCCAGCGGAAGCGCCCAACGCCGGCCGACGCGCTCTCTGAGAGCGCCATCGTCACGGCGACGCAGCGGGGGGCCGCGCACGTCCCCAAGGAGTCGTCACGGAGCCAGTTGGTGTACTGGCCGTCCTGGTCGCCTGTTGGGACAACAATGCCGAGGTCAAGGGTCAGCGGATAAAAACAACTGACACTTCCATCTACTGTCTATGTGCTTCCTGAATGTCGCAATGCCGCTGATCTGTCACATTTAGGATTTATTTGGTTGTTACGGTTACTTTGCTACATTTGATACACAACACTGTGATTTTAATTTAATGGCGAAACAAAACCAAGCGTTTAATTACCAGTCACCAGTTAACTGACAATGAAATGCTTATTTTATAGGCAGACCAGAACAGATGCTCAGAAGGTGCATGAGTCATGCTATACAGCTGTTCTGGGTTAGCGTATATTTGGTTTATGGCTAAATCAGATTTAGGGGTAGCAGGGAGTTCAGACGCATATGGGTTAGATTTATCCAGTCTTGTCTGCACTGACCCAGTAAAAAGAATGAGGTGGTTAATGTATTATCCATCCAGTCAGTGTCTGACCTGATAGGAGGCCACGGTCTTGAGGAGGCCCTCAAGGTGGTGCACAGGGCCATTTTTTTAAAAAGTTAAATATAAATACAGTCCTGAAATTAAATGGCACATCTTGTTGAAAAGGTGTTGCCCTGCTCCTTGCTTTGTTTATGTTCCAAATGCAATAAATCCACTATTGCAATAAAGCCAAAAGATATATATTCTACACTGGAAACAGTAATGGAATTACATGTGTGCTTGTATCCATATACAACATTAAAGATGGCTTTCATTTAGATATAACACATTTAGACTGGTTACATACTAAAATGAATAAAATATTCTTTGTTTAATCATGTTTGATCATGGCCTAGAAAAGTTGTACAAATAATAATTTGATCTTTGAATAGATTCTATGAAGTGCAGTTTTATTAAACATAGAGTAGCATTAAACATTATAGTGTTAGTTGTAGTAAATATACTGCAGGGCAAGGGGTGAAATTGAGCGACCGTGCCTGTGACCCAGACGAATCCTCTTAGCGGCCGGGTGGCAGAACACTGACGCGGAGCTCGGTGCAGCCCGATCCAGAGGCGAAATTTATCTGTGAGACCCTGTTGCTCGACGGCAGACAGTAGCTCATGGACCACGCCCGCTGCCGCGTCGTTGTGCATTGTTGCCAGGGTCCCGCCCCCCTCCCGGCAGCTGCGACCAGCCTCCCGGAAAACCTTCCTCTGTAGAAACACAGCATAGCATCCTTCTGGGTGGCAGATTACATCCTTCTCTGCCGGTTGTGGATCAACTCCGGTTGCAGGAGCCGTGCAGATGGTCAGCAGGGCTAAGCCACACAGGAGACCCAGGCTACTGCAGCTATTTCTGCCGATCTGTCTCATCCTCCGCAGAGACATGAGGACTAAACTAGACCCACATTCAAATAAGCTCCAAAATGAATTGGACTATTCAATAACCCAACGTAATGCTAGCTAAAGCAGACTGCCAGAGCCAAATCCAACTTTCAATAATTAAACTTTAAAATGAGAAACCTTTACTTATTTTCAAATACTAAATACCAAGAAACCAATTATCTCCCACTATTACACACTAAAGTAGACCAAATCAAAGTTATTGCTTGTTTACTTTTATCTAGGCTACATAAGATACCCCAAGCCCACAGACTAGTAACCATTTATAATATTAGTCAATCTTAATTCAGATATTAATCTCAAATAACCAAAACGAACAAATAAAAGAGTACTCAATATGCCTCAAGAAAAAACAGAAAAAAACAAAAATCCAATGTGATCCAACCGAATCCTTTTAAAGGTCCTGTTAGGCTATTGTAAATTCCAAGTAACGCCAATAAAATAGTGGTCCAAAAAATGCCACAAAGTTCATTACAGTTTTCTACGTTAGTGAGTTCAGATGAAAACAGTAGATCACATTAGAGTACACAAAATGAAGCCTCCTCCTGCTGTCTGAACCTCGGAGAGAATGAAAGAAAGAAAGAGAGAGAAAAGGGGAAGGAGAGAGACAGAGTTGGGGAGAGGGGCGAGGGGAGTGGAGGTAGGGTGGTATAGTCTACGTAGAGGAAAAATAATTGTGTGTTTTTGGAAGGGGGGCTCCTCACTTGGGTGAGGGAAGGGGAGGCTTGGGGCAATAGGATGGGGGAGGAAGAGGTTGGGGTAGAATTTGAAGGAAAAAAAAGCTGAGTTATGAAAACCATACGGCACCATGCATCCCCAATTTTGCCTATGCTTCACACACACACACACACACACACACACACTGAGACACTTTTCAGTGCACAGCATCCACACGAGTGGAAAGTGTTTGTCAGCCCAGTGAGAAGCACAGCTCTTCTCCCTGTTTCTATACCGCTCTCCCCCTCTTTCTCTCCACTTATCTATCTTCTGCACTCTCTTTTTCTGTTTATGCTCTGTTGAGACCACCTCAACTCATGTCTGTCTTTTCCCCTCATGCTGTCTCTGTCTATTCGTCTCTCTCTCTCTATCTCTCTCTCTCTCTCTCTATGTATCTCTCTCTCTCTCTCTCTCTCTCTCTCTCTCTCTCTCTAGCAATCAATAAAGCTGTGTGTTTTCACAAAAAAATTTGCAGAAATAGCTACTGGAAGATTTCTTGTGTGTGTATACGGTACACTGTGTGTGTGTGTGTGTGTGTGTGTGTGTGTGTGCATGACTGTAACTTAGGGGCATCTGGAGGAGAGGAAACAGGAAATGCCAGATGTGCATCAGCCTGACCTTTCGACCCAGTGATGGAGACGTAGCAGGGACTATACCCCACGGCAGTCAGACCATCCCCGAACAACCAGTATCTCTGGACCACAGTCACACACTTATTCTGGATTTTCCACAGAATAATATTAGCTCTATTTTCCCTCTGCTTGTAACTATGCAGCGAACAAAGCCAAAGAATATTAAATTTAGCCACTGGTGACCATTCTGGGGTTCAAGCCTCTACAGGAATGTTAATTTAAGTTTGCCGGGGCAAAGACTGTGTTGAATGAGGAGTCCCAAAAGTAACAGTCAGTGTTCACCAGAGTGAATCAGTTGTTTTGTTAACAAACAACGTGACATGAGAAGATTTTGTAAGGGTGTGTCAAGGAATCACTCACAGGTGTGTTGATGAGATCATGTGACCAACACAATTCACACCATTTAATATCTTTATCTATGTATCTATTTAATTATGTATTTAATATATTTTCAATAATAAAGTATCTATTTAATATCTCTGAAAAGAAATGTAGTACAACGTAAGAAATGTTCTACCACGTGTTGCACGCAGCTTTAAATCAACAAGGAAATGACTTTTCTGAATGTTGTGAAGACACTGTTTTGTATTGAGCACATCATCCACCCACTGTTGCACACCCATGTTGATACTGAACAGCGATGACATGGAAAAGCTTCGCAATTTGTATAGAAGAGCCTCGTCATTTGGCGCTGTGCCTGTGATCTCTCCGTTTACAGCAGATGGGTCTGCTGGTTGACGTGTTGCTTTTGGCAGACGGAGTTTACACAGACTAACTATGCTGCAGTGTTTCCAGGCATGTAACAGCTGTGTCTCGCTGCAGCGCTGTGAGGCCACCGCGACAAAACTCTCTGGAACCCCGAGAACCTACAGAGCCGTGGGGTCCTGCAAGGATCCTTGTCTAGCCCCTCCTCGTATCTCCCTCCACCTTTCATTGGGTCTACTCGTCCCCCTTTTCCATTGCAATGTTTCCACTGCCTCTCCATTGTCACCCCCAGTTCCTTCCTGTACTCGTTTCTTTCTTTACATTTCTATCCTCTCCCTCTTCCATATTCTTCCCCCCTGCTTTTGTTTTGTTTCTCCTGAGTTGCGTTCTTTTCTTTTTTTCTTTTCTTTGTTTCTTCTTTGTTCAGGCTCAGAATTCCGACATCTCTCTATCTCTCTTTCATCCAGAGGGCTAATTCCCAACCCAGCCTGTCTCCCTCTCATGTATGCTTATTCCATCATGGTGCTTAGTTTAAACACCTCCCCTTGACCAGATAGCCACGCCCCCCAAGACACATTCCAAGGCCATAATTGATAGAACAGAGTTCTCTATTCTGAAATGTGTGCATTTTCTATTCCCCCATTCCACATTAATCTACTTACTGTAACTCCTGGTTGTTCTATCTCTTGACACAAAGGGCTGTAATGGAACAGACAGATCTCTTAAATGTATGTTCCACATGTAGTTTTACTGAGTCAAAGCCTCCTATAGTATTATCACTTAAGTTTGAGTTCTGTGTGGTATAGCTATTGACTGCAGTCTAATTTTGAGCAATAAACTCTCATAATTGCATCTTTATTCCCATTTTTCCTTAGTAGCATAATTGTTATTATGATTAATAACATTATTGGTCAATGTAGGCGAAAGGCCAGGTGCCTACTAAATGTAAAATTCAACTAGATGTCTAATTTTACATATAAATTGAGTTTAGAAATTGCTTTGACTCTCCAAAATGTAAATTACATTGACATTCTAGGATAACCGATTTGTAACTGCTTATTTCTTACAAAACTGATTAAATAATGATTAAGCGAACATGGTTGTGTATCCACTGCAGATTATGCATTCAGTAAACATGTTTTTGACAGGGATCAATGTCTAGTGATAACTAAGTATATTCAGACTTATGCAGCTCAGTGAAGCATTTGCTCTGGTATCAAACAGGGCACGTCAGCTGGTCAGATTTCCCAACCACTGGTGTCTTGTGTCTCTCTCTCTCTCACACACTCACACACATACACACACACACACATGTACACACACAACACACTACCCACACACAAGACACACTGAAGCAATTAGCTGCGGCCTTGTGGTCAAATGATGGAGACAGGACATTCCTGGTGATTTCTGTGAAGTGC
Source organism: Aphredoderus sayanus (assembly GCA_027564795.1). NCBI lineage: Eukaryota > Metazoa > Chordata > Actinopteri > Percopsiformes > Aphredoderidae > Aphredoderus > Aphredoderus sayanus. The sequence continues at coordinate 11,973 of JAODUG010065295.1, forward strand.
AGGAAAAAGACTATACTTTTATCCACTTCTTCTACAAGCTCCATATGTTTCAAAATTTCATAGCATACATAAACGCCATTCTTCCACACCCACACTGTCAACAAGCACCAACCCACAAAAGTGATCAGAGAGAGCTCTCTGTCAGTTTCTACAATCTGGAATGATATGTTTACTAATAAAGGATTTCTACAATTCAGAGGGGTGACTGACCCACCAATCCTTCAATTAGAAGATTTTGGAAACTGTTTCCATTGTGTATACCCCATCTTGTGCCATGGGGAGTTAAATATCTGACAATTTTCTGTCCCATACCAATATTGCACAGGGCATTATTAAAACATTCTGCCAACACCAGAGAAATTGATTTGGGAAATCTTGGCCAGGTTATTGCTGGCACGTTGTTACACAATTCTGTTGAGATGATGCATGGAAATTGAAATAATGCCCTTCATAAAATTGTCATGGTGAAACCATCTGGCTAATCTCAAATTGGTATTCATGATTTATGGATTCATGGCTCAACATGCTCCTACTGAAGAGTGCAATGAATTAAGTCCATCTAATACCATTCTGATCCAAGTCTAAACAATGTGGTAAATAGAGAAGACTACTGTAGCAATATTCAACCTTGGCCAACTAGGACAGCAGTTTATCAGCTCCACATGTATGACTGTAATATATGTGCTGTGAAGATGTTGCACATATGGATTTTGGCCCACACATACTGTACATCTTACAGTATCACGGACATAAACGAACCTGTGACGAACAGAGAAAAAGAATGCACTATAGAAATGTTTAGATAATGCAGCGAGAGTGGAAAGCGACATGCTGCGAAAGAAAGAAAGCAACCGAGTGCGGGGAAAGAATAATTCCTGACAGATTATTCCTTTACCAGATGATACTGTCAGCTTTTCCATAGATCATAGCCACGCACACACGCTGACACACATGCAAACATACTGGGGTAAACTCACACAATGCTCGCATGGAAGAACCTACAAAGGACTGCAGGATGTGCACGCGCCTGTGTTAAATGCATTAATAGGAGATGCAGGGGAGTGGCACTGCACATAAAAGACGCAGGAAGCAAAGCCTCAAGTCTCAAGACAAATAGAGAGTGGCGTCTGATCTGTAGCACCTTGGAGACATGACACTGTATTCCACCGCTCCATATGTTATTGTTCTACCCCAACTTTACCTTGTACCCTCAAGTTTGTCTCCCTGTCTCACCGTCTGCAGTTTCAAAGCCAATTATAAAACCATCTATGAAACATTTCAGGGGAAATGGTCAACTGGAATGGTAATCTGAAGCTCCTCTAAAACCACTGCACAATACTTCAGCAAATGTCTTTCATAACCCTAATACTACATTCTTTTGTAAGCCAATAATTTACAGAAAAACACACAAAGAAATCAGTTTCTGCTTTTATTCCCTGCTTCCTTTGTCTTTCGGCCACAACCCTTGAGATGAGGTTGCAAACCAAGGTTAGAGCAGTTCATTTCAGTCGTCCCTGAGTTGATGGATAGCGCTCAAGATTGAAGGTCAGCTTTACTAGGCAGGTTTCAGGTGTGGCAACTGTCCCAAGTTGTGAAGGAAGACGTGTCCTTGATAACTAATTCCTGTATTTATACAGCACTTCATCCCTGTCAAACCTAATTACTTCACATGTCTGCTGTTGCGTTAAACCACAATATTTGAGTCTACACGATAATCCCTTTGAGAATAATAACCATCCCTATGGGTAATTTAAAAGCACTTTGATTGAACCCAAGTACCAGACAAACTCATCCTCCTTTTGCCTCAGTCACTTCTCAATGTCATTGGCTTTCACTGACCCTTGCCCAGCCTGTTATTTTGCTAGACCTTGAGCTATATTTTGGTACATATACTAGTACTATATACAGAAGACAGACTGTCCCTTTCCAATACTGATGATAACTTGGTGCTAACAGTCCGCCTATATGAAAAGTTGCCAATATCTGGGTATGCCTCAAGCTATGCAAATACCTTACTTCTTTTCAAATAAACACAATGAACATATGTGAAAAGCACACAGGCTGACAGGGGCG
>JAODUG010065305.1:1195-14044 GCA_027564795.1 Aphredoderus sayanus
TCCCACCGGTGCCACCCGCTGCCGAGGTCCGGCTGCTTCCACCAGTGTCCCAGGCTGCCGGTCCCGGGCTCCCGCCTCCTGCTGCCGGTCCCGGGCAGCTGTCTCCAGTTCCTGTTGCCGGCCTCCAGCCCGTCCCCAGGAGGGGGCGCGTTCCTGTTGCCGGCCTCCAGCCCGTCCCCAGGAGGGGGTGCGTTCCTGTTGCCGGCCTCCAGCCCGTCCCCCGGAGGGGGTCGCGTTCCAGTTCACGTTCCCGGTCTCCAGTCCGTCCCCCGGAGGGGCCACATTCCAGTTCCTGTTGCCGGCCTCCAGCCCGGCCCCCGGAGGGGCCGCGTTCCGGTTGCCGACCTGTCCTGCCGACCCTGTCCTGCCTCCAGTGTCACGCCTGCGTTTTCTCTTTTTGGACACGTCTGTCAACAGCGGCTCCGCCCGTCTGCCTCTTCGACGCTCCACTCACCAGCGGTCCCGTCCGCCTGCCTCTTCGACGCTCATCTCTCCAGCAGCTACGCCTACTCACCTTTCCGGATCTCTCCAGCCCTATATACACAGTACTGTTTTTCTGTCTTTGTTTAATTAAAGTATTTTTTCGTTTTGTAACCACTCTGTCCGCCTCTGTTTTCCGTGCTTGGGTCCTCCTCGTTTTTTCCCGCGCACGTAACCTGACACATACTGTGTTCCGGAATATACACATTGACTTCTGTCCACTAACTAAATTGGTTAACCAAAAGTGTGGTCTGAAAAAACAACACACTGTGAAAGGCTTTTGATCAATCCATAAAAATGCTACACAGGTATTCCTACGGTCCAATATTTAAATCATATAATTTACTACCTTTATTGTAGCAGTGATGGCGGTACTATGCTGCCTTCGGAACCCAGATTGAATATCAGATAAAATATTGTTTAAATGCAAATGTTGATCACTAATAAGCTTTTCTAAAACAAAAACTGGCATTCTGCCCAGAATATTAACACAGCTGTGATCAAATACTATGTCTGCCATTGTTCCATGTTAAATTGCTATTCCAGAACACAGGACACTTCCTGTATTTACTTTCTAGTTCCTGCCCTAGAGGCATCTGACCAATAAGTGGAGTAACATTCTTACATAATATGTTGTGATAAATGTTGATGCACTTAGATTTTCTTTACATGAAAAGAAACCAAACCAAGAGAAAAATCCTAACATTTCATCAACTGACTCAAACCAGAGCATGGTGTGAAGATATGAAAAATGCCCTAAGACTTACTGGGAGTTGCTTGTTCCTCCTCGGTAGGTTCTTCTTCAGTCTTTTGAGGAGGACCCTTGATTTTGTAGAGCAACGCAAGGAGTCGACCCTTAATTGATGTGTCTTGCGCTTCCTCTTCCTCCTCCACTGGGATTCCTGCAAACAGTAGGCCTCATAAAGAATCATGCACACATTAATTAATGGTGTAACGGCCACACATTGGATGAGCATACCACAGTGCAGACACAGTTCATTGTGGAATTTATTGAGTTCCTCTTGGATCTCCACAGGACAGGGACAGTCCTCCCCTGCGCTGAAATTCAGAAGGATGTTGATCTACAGGAGAAGGACGTTACAGGTATAATGAGCTTAAAGGGCAGCATTGGAGGATACATACAATTATTATTAGAAGAAAGCTTACTTTCTATGCCAAAGCTATGCTTACTATTACGGTATACTTGGGCATAGGTAGGGCTGTACGATATGACAATATACTGTATATTGTATGATGATAGAAAAACATCTACTGTTATATATTATGCTCGATTGTTTATGTCGTGATGAAAATCACACTCTTTACTGGAATAATGTTCGTCATTTGGAGTTATTTTGAGCAAAAAAGGGCGACATTGGCACAGTGGGTAGAGCAGGTGATAAAGAAGTGGCTGGTTTTGAACCTAACTTCTCAACAAGTGTCTAGGTGTCCTTGAGGAAGACACCTAACCCTAACTCCTCCCGGTGGTCAGGTGGCTCCTTGCATGGGTGTATGAATGTGTGTGAATGGTGAATGTGAGGCAATCAAGCGCTTTGAGTGGCCGGTAGGTTAGAAAAGCGCTATATAAATGCAGTCCATTTACATTACAACAAAATTCTGTAGAGGCCATGCTTCTTTGAGCTCAGTGTAACAGATTCTACTGTTTTGCTGTATTGTATGGTCGTTCCTTTGCCCACATGTTTCAGAGAGGGCGGGGTAAGTGAGCACAGGTCTGAAGGGGGGGGGGGGGGCATTGGACCAGAAACTATGTTTTCATTGAATTTACAAAACGTGCTATATCGTGATATGTACCGTTATTGGGACATAAAGTTACATATATCGGGATATGAGATTTTGCTCATATCGCACAGCCCTAGGCATATGGATAGAAATTGCTGGGTGTCCAGTGCCCATGGCAATAACAAGGCACAGCCAGTATCATGTACTGCTTCTCAGCGAATGCCTAGCAGCTGGGTTTGCCAAGGAGCCCGGTCAGGTACAACCCGAAGAAGCAATATGGCGCCCTCCTCTCCATCCTATGGGCCCACCACTCATGGGATAAACCGTAAGGGTCGGGTACACTGCGCTATGAGTGGCGGTGAGGGACCTCGACGGACCAGACCCGGGCGGCAGAGGCTAGCTCTAGGGACGTGGAGATAACCTCTCTGTGGGGGAAAGAACTGGACCTTGTGCGGGAGGTAGAGCACTACCAATTAGATCATGTGGGACTTACAGTACCTCTACGCACGTCTCAGTTCTGACACCGTACTCCTTGAGGGGGGATGGACTCTACTCTACTCTGGAGTTTCCCAGGGTGTGAGGCGCCAGGCAGGTGTTGGGATACTCACAAGCGCAGTTACGTTGGAGCGGATCCATATAATTACAATTATAATTGTCCCATGTCTGCTAAGTTTACAGAATTACAATGCTTATTTTGATATACAGTACACCTTACCCCAGTGGACGAGTGGGTCGCCTTCCTACACCTATGGGTTGTGGGGGGGAAAACTCTGACTGTTGTCTGTGCATATGCACCAAACAGCAGTTCAGAGTATTCGGCCCTTGCAGACCCTGAATGGAGTCCTGTACGGGGCTCCAGTAGAGGACTCCATAGTTCTGCTGGGATACTTCAACTCGCACGTGGGCAATGATAGAGATACCTGGAGAGGCGTGATTGAGAGGGATGACCTCCCTGATCTGAACCCAAGTGGGCATTTGTTATTGGACTTCTGTGCTAGTCATGGACTGTCTATAACAAATACCATGTTCGAACATAAGGATGCTCATAAGTGTACGTGGCACTAGAGCAACCTAGGTCAAAGGTCGATGATCGATTTGGTAATCATATCATCTGATCTGAAGCCGCTTGTTCTGGACACTTGGGTGAAGAGGAGCGGAGCTGTCAACTGATCATGTTGCGGGTGAACTGGGAATATCTGGAGGAGGCCCCTGTCCATGAGCTCTTAAACTCATACCACCTGAACGCTGTTGACCTCAACTGAGGCGGTAATATCGCGGTGGAAGGCTCTCTTTGAGGAACTCCTGAATCTGACTAAGAGAGGCAGAGTTGGAGGCTGATCATCGTCAATTTTCCTGGTGGAAGTCACTGAGGTAGTCAAACAACTACACAGTGGCAAAGTCACGAGGATTGATGAGATCCGTCCGGAAATGCTGAAAGCTCTGGGTGGGGAAGGGATGTCGTGGATGACATGCCTCTTTAACCCTCCCGCCGTCCTATGGGTCAAAATGACCCGGTGCAATCACCAGCAGCGAGTGCCAAACACAACATGGACATATCACATTCCGTGGTTGGCTCGTGATCGCAAGAATCCTGGAGGGGGCTTTGGAGTCTGACCATGCGGTCTACATGTGTTTTGTGGATCTGTAGAAGGCGTATGACCGGGTCTCCAGGTTGAAGGCTGGGTCACGACCAAAATAAAAAGACCCCGGGTACAAGCAGCAGAAATGGGTTTCCTGGCTGGCGTCCCCCTTAGAGATAGGGTGAGAAGCTTGGCTATCCAAGAGAACTCGCAGTACAGCTTCTGCTCTTTCACGTTGAAAGGATTCAGTTGAGGTGGTTAGGGCATCTAGTAAGGATGCCCCCTGGGCGCCACCCTAGGGAAGTGTTCCAGGTGGGAGGATAAGCGATTGAGGATGGGTGGATAGATGGACCTCAAAATCAATTGAGGACCTTTCCAACAATTTGGAACCCTTGTCTACAAATGTGCACCCCAATGCAATAAATGTAGGTTTTATCTTTGATACAGCATTAAATTATCTGTATGTACATTTTTTCATCTGAGGACTTGCGATAATTAAATTCTTCCTCTCCCCCTACTCCTCCTCTTTCAAATTCTCACAACATACTTCAACTGAACAATACTCTGTCATGTCCCCAGACACTGCAGCCTTCACTCAAGTATCTGCTCTTACATCCTCTCTTGACAGCCTTTGTCCACTCACTACTAGACCACTATGATGATCTCCACCTACCCCATGACTCTCTGAACCTCTAAGAGCCTGGAGGACAGATCTTACAGCAGCTGAGAGAAAATGGATCTCATCCTACCTGTGCATTCTCTCCAAATTCAGCTCCTCTCTTTCTGTTGCTAAAGCTACCTTCTATAAAGTCAAAGTCAACCCAACTTCCGCTGACCCCAGGAAAATATTCTTTGTATTTTCCTCCCTTCTTGCACCACCCACCCCCTGCCACCATTATCGTTCTCAAAGAACGTTAATGACATTAGCAGCACCTTTGCTGCTCCATCAATTACCTGTCCTAAAACATCAGCATGCAACCTAAATGCTTTCTCTTAACTCTCCATGGAAGAAGTCCAAACACTCCAACCGGGCTACTACCTGTCCTCTTGACCCTATCCCTACATCTCTTCTCCAAGACATCTCACATGGCATCCTACCATTCCTCAAATCACTGCTCTCTGTCCTCAGGCATGGTCGCAGCTTCCTTCTAAACAGCTAGAGTCAGACCGCTGCTCAAGAAACCAGCCCTTGATGCACCTCAGATCCTCAGGTCAGTATCCCTCCTCTCATTCCTGTCAAAAACCCTTGAGCAGGCTGTCTCCAACCAACTTTCCATCTACTTCTCAGACCACAACCTCCTGGACTCCCACCAGTCTGGCTTCAAAGCTGCTCACTCCACTGGGGCGACAGTGGCGCAGTGTGTAGGCGCAGTGTGTAGGCTAGATGGCGGCTTGCATGGCAGCCGTCGCCATTGGTGTATGAATGTGTGTGTGAATGGGTGAAAGTGAGGCTAATTGTAAAGCACTTTGGCGTGTCCGAAAGGTTCAATAAAAAGTGCTATATAAATGCAGTCCATTTACCATTTACACTGCTATATCATCCTCGCTCTCCTCAGTCCTCATCCTTTTTTAGACCTGTCTGCTATCTCCTGGTTAGAGTCCAATCTGTCAGATAGCTCCTACCAAATCCTCTGGGACAGATGCCTGTCCTAACCCTGTCCATTCAGCACAGAGGACTCCTAAGGACGTGTGTTGGGATCCCTACTCTTCTCATGGTATATATTTACATTTACATTTATGGCATTTGGCAGACGCTTTTTTCCAAAGCAACTTACATGTAATACATTTGTCAGTAGTTGGACAGGTCATACCAGCAATTATAAGCAAACAATATTCTAAATAGAACAAGTGCAGCATAATGTCATTATACCTATTACCACACAGTCAAACATATATGAAGTGCAATAGTTAATGGCCTGGCCATTTCATACATATTTGTTATGAAATACACACTTCATATATATATATATATATGAAGTATATATATATATATATATATATATATAAGTTCATACAAAATTTAATTTTATTATTATTATTGTTTCTTTTAATAAATTGAGAGATAAGCGCATGATAAGTTAGTGCAGGGCTTCATTATGAGTGCTAAGAGGTGGCGAGGTCACTTGTCGAGGTACCAATGTCGATTGTGGAGAGATGTGTCTTGAGTCTCTTACGGAAGATGGGAAGGGTTTCCGCAGTTATGACTGTTGCTGAAACCTCGTTCCACAACTTTGGTACCAAGACGGAGAAAAGGCAGGGATCACTAGGGCTTGGACCAGGAGTTTCCCTTGTGAGGAATGGCTTTATTCTTACACTTCTTCTATACAAAATCTCTTGATTCTCATTGATTCTCCTATCACTGCAATGACGATGACACCCAACTCACAGATCTCTGAATGTCTCACTGACATCAGCGCCTACATGTGTATACATCACCTTAAACTCAAATTTGATAAAACCGAGCTACTCCACCTCCTGGCAAAAGACAGCCTTCAAGTGTATCTGTCTCTCACCACTGAGAACACCACATTTTCCTCCTCTCCTACTGTATAGAGTATAGTAAGGAACTACTCGGAATAAACCTGGACAACCAACTTTCATGAGCAGGAAACATCACCGTAACAGCTTGTGCCTGCAGATTCTCACTTTACAACATCAGAACGATAATGCCATTCCTCACAAGGGAAGAGGCACAGATCCTGGTCTAAGCTTTAGTGATCTCCCACCTGGACTACTGCAACTTGCTGCTAACCTTGTGCTCACACAGACCCTTACAATGTACTCAAAGTGCCGCAGCCTGCCTGGTATTCAACCAATCCAAGTTCTCCCATGTAACCCCCTCTTCACTGGCTTCGGTTCACATCCAATTCAATTAAATTCAGCCCTACAATGTCTTGGAACCACAATAGTGGAACGAGCTACTGGCAACAGTTCAAATCTGTCGAAACATTACCCATCTTCCGTAAGAGAATTAAGACGCACTATCCATCTTGGTACCTCGACTAGTGACCTCTCCACCTCGTAGCGCAAACTCCTATCTCCACTCTCTCCACCTATTAGCATTCACTCCTATGTCTTCTTTGAATGCCCTGGTTCTATGTCTCTGAAAAAGGGACGTATCACTAAGTGGATAATAATTATCAAGACAACATGCCTGCTCCTGTGGTGGGGAACGAAACTCTTTGGTCTTCTTGGCTGTGACAGCAGCGGACATGTTGAATGCCTGCATCAGCTCGTTGTAACGAAATTTCTGGTTGTATTGCAATTTAGACACAAAGGAGTCAGAGAAGGAGACGATGGCCTCTATGCGCTGCCTTAGCTCACAGTCGCAGAAGTAGTGCAGAAGTTCGCACATCTACACAAGAACAAAGGGACTTTGTGTTAATACATTTTCATGTTGCATGCTGCTGCTAGTTAACAGGAGCTTGTCGTTTAATTGATCATTTTTGGCAATGGACGCTTAATTATCCAATGCAGTCATGCATTCATTTTGATATTCCAGTACAGTCAATTGCAGCATATTAAAACTATGCTAAAATGTCAGCAGATAAAGGGACTACATTATTATTAATTATCACACTGTGTGTGTGTGTGTGTGTGTGTGCTCTCATGACCTGCTGTTTGACGGACTCTGGCAGTGTTTTCTCCAGAAGTCCCTTCATGGGGGGCTTGCACTCCTTGGTCTCCTCCTCCCCAGCTTCAACGACCTTCTCCTCATTGCTGCTAACCTCTTCCTTCTCACCAGGCACTGCCACCTCATTCCCCTTGCCCTCCTCTACCTCCTCAGGCTCCTTGAACACATTGGGGTCGATGAGCAGAAGGATTAGGCGCACCTCCTCGCTTGTCAGGACACCCATGATGAGCAGAGTCCCGATCAGCTTGAGGATGGGGACAAACTGGTACTCCACGCTGCCTCCTACAGGGTCGCGGATGTGAATGCCTCCACCCTGCACTGCCTCAGTTAGCATGCTGATGGCTTTCTCCTTCAGGACACCCAATGGCATCTGGGGGCTGTGGAGGTACTGCTCACGTTTAGTGCTCAAGATGCTGACAGGGGAGAAGCTGACAGGGGGTTTGAGGGAGGTGCTCAGACCAACGCCCGGCAGTGAGTGCCTCTTGGACTCATCAGGAAAAAGCTTGATGGAGCGTGTCTCATCCGTCACGGGGATGATAAACTCATTGTTCATCATAATGCAAGCCTCTTTGGCCGTCTCCAGGTGGATGCTGGCAGTAGTGATAAGAAACAATTCAAGTTACTGGTTTACTGGTTAAAAGGTACTGCTTTACAACATTACCAGCAATCAAGGTTTACACTATTAAATTTTATTATAGTTTGACAGTTTACCTTGCACTTTCTTCTTTATAGAAGTGCTGAGGAAAGCATTTTATTGCCAGCAATGCCCCTCACTTGCTATTACTGTGCAAATTACAATATACAGACCCACCAAATGTTTTAGATGTGAGAGATTAGACCACTTTTGCTTGATTTGACATCTCCCTGACCTCCTTTAGGAACTAAATAAAAGGTACATCAAGAAGGCTAGTTGTGGGATACATGCTAGAAATTATTAACTCCCGCACACTCACACACCTGATGAGAACATTGTAGAACCCCTCTCTTAGCATGCCAGAGAGGTATTGGTTGTCAATAGTGTAGAGGAGCTGCGATTGGTCCAGGTGGCTGCACAAGGCATGTGCCACACGGGTGTTGCCAAGAGCACAGAGGGCGCAGTAGAGCTTTAGTGTGTGGTAGTGGAATTTCCTCAGGTCTTCATTCTCAGACAACTCCAGAATGTCCAAACACCTAGAAGAAAAACACAGAGAGAGGAAATGAGAGAGCTACAAAAGAGGCTGTCATGATATGTATCTACAGTAGGTGTTGCTGGAGTCACCATTTTTCAGCCGCGCAACATTGTAACTCAGAAGAAGCATATTCCTGCATAGCCTGCTGAGACAATGACTTCTGTATTTAAACAAATCACTCTACTTATTCATTTATTACCCGTCTTCCAAGAAACCATGCCATGGAGACAATATAATATCCACGCAGTACAGAACCGGATAACAGAACAAGGTTGAGCTTAATTGTTATTATAAGAAATTATTATATTTCTTTTTAGATATTAAAATATGGTGTAACTTGCACTATTAGGCTAGGAGGTCCTGTTTTACCATACCTCATTTGTAAACTGAGAGATTTTAGAGCATTTGTCAAATTGTTTAGCACTTTAAAAAGACAACAAATTGTTATTAACCCTCATGATGTTATCCGGGTCTAAATGACCCAAATCACTAGCTCTTTGTGGCAGATAGAAGGCGCTAAACCTAATTTTGCAGCTTACACAGACATATGATGTGCACTGCTGGCACAACAAGGTGTGTGTTTGAAACCCGAGGACAACAGGAGGGTTAAAAAGCACATAAAAAGAAACAAACGAAACAATAGAAATATATACACACAGCAATGACTATTAAAAAACACACAAAATCATACACAATCAGATGGCGCCGCCGGGTGGCCAAATATGATATAAGGACAGCATGTGAACAGAAAAACCATTTGTCACACAAGCTTTAAGGTATAGTCAGTGATTGTAAGCTAAAACATTTTTTATCAAATTCACCAAGTATCTCCTCACAGTTCACCATCTTGAGAAAATAATCTGGTTCTTCTTACACAGCCCTGGCTCCATATTGGAACACAAAGTGGCGAACACCACTCACAACAACAAGTTGTGTGGGGCGGAGCTGAGCTTCTGAGGGAGCACCATATGCACTGAAGGTAGAGGTGTTTATTGTTATTTATTTGAGCTCAAAGTTATCAAGCATTCTTGAAAATGACCTTAGATGCATGTGTGCAAATATATCCAGTAATATTAGATGGTGAGCTAAAACCTTATTAACACTCACATTAAATGCTTAGATTAAGTGATTAAATGCACAGATTCATGTTAATTAATGAATGTTAATTACAGGGCAAACTAGAATTTCTGCAGTTCCATGGCAGAGACATTTTAGCACTGGTTTTGTCAGCTTAATGACACATGACACAACATGTAGTAGCTATTATTGAAGGTTAGAGGCCCCCATCTTTAGCTGTTTCGAGTCTGAATGATGAAGACCAAATGGTCTGTATGTTCCTTGTTTTGGTTTGCTTATATAGTCAAACAATTACTTACTGTTCAATGAAATGAGGACAATGAGGAGTTGGGCTGTGAACAACATTCACTTGGCTAACAACAACAAAGCGATTGTGTTTTACTGCTTTAGATTGCTGTGTTTCAGCTGCTCATTAAATCTGTTCCATTTGCTAGGAAGGATACGGTCCCTAATAGTCAACGTATTCAGATTTTACATTTCATGCATTTAATTTCAGAATGAGATCGGCATACAATTAAGAATTGCATTAATGAAATATATTGTTGTAATGAAATATTTAGAATCCAACTGGTACTAAATAGTAATAATGACTAATATTGACTCAACGCACTAGCTCTTTGTGGCAGATAGAAGGCGCCAATCTTAATTCTACAGCTTACACAGACATGATGTGCACTACTGGCACAACAAGGTAGTGTATTTGAAACCCAAGGACAACAGGAGGGTTAAAAGGCACGAAAACACAAACAAATACATAAAGAAAGGAATAAATATAGATAGAAAGAAAGAAATACACACAACACTGACACTAAAGAGATCTACACAATCAGACACAATCAGATGGCAGAAAACGGAAGTGTGTTTTAAACCAGAGGACAACAGGAGGGTGAAAAAAGTTAATTTAAACTGGTCATTGTTGGACATATAAAAGCAGGTCTAAGTCAATGTTTAAGTCAAACTGTAGCTTGCAATATCATGACAGTATTTATAGAATATAACACAAACACAGGTGATATAAGATGATGATTACAGTAAATTGCAGTTTGTTTAGACAATGATGAAAGGTGACTTTAACAAACTGTTTGGTGAATTTTGTTTGCTTATTACCGCAGTCAAAGCGCTACTTCAGCAGACATCTGTAGAGGAGATGAATGAGGATCAAACTATGTCAGGGGTCGGCAAACTATCAAAAGAGCCATTTTGCCCCCATTTCCACTAAAGAACAATAGTCAGGAGCCACACAAAGATAACACAGCCTAAAACCTTTAATATTCTTTTGTTACAACAACATAATACAACTAACTTATGTTAGGGAAACACTGTTGTTTATGTACATTGGGTGCTAGGGTGCATGGCTTTGTATTTGTGTTAGCTGTGTTTCAGTACTGCCTTTTTAAGAAACTAGTGGGCGTTGCTTTGTATACTTAACCCTTGTGATGTCCTGAAAAAAATCATATTTGGCCACCCGGCAGCGCCATCTTATTGTGGATGATTTTGTCTGTTTTTTATTGCCATTGTTGTGTGTATTTATTTATTAATTATTTATTAATTTATTTATGTATTTGTGTTGTTTTTTCGTGCCTTTTAACCCTCCTGTTGTCCTCGGGTTCAAACACACACCTTGATGTGCCAGCAGTGCACATCAAATGTCTTAGTAAGCTGTAGAATTAGGTTTAGCCTTCCTCTAATGTGGAAGTAAAGGGGTGTTCACTATGGAGCAACACAGTTTTCTACCGTAGTTGCAAGCGTAGTATTAGTAGTTGTAAACTATCCTAGACGTGTTTGAAAACGCCAGTACTGTCTTTTACCGTTGTAAATGAAGCATTTAACGAACGCTTTTTGATGCGATGCGGATTATAGAAATAAAAAAAGTCTTCTTATTCTTGATGTCACATACACACGTTATGAGCTGTTGGAACAAGCAGCCACTAAACAAGCAGCCTTCTGCACTCACACTAAGAAAAGAACCGTTACTTAGCCAAATGTAAGTGCGACAGACTATACTACCTGTTCAACAAGCTACTGATTATTTTCTACGAGTGTAACCTGTCGGTTTTGAAAACATTTACAAATGATGTTAATTATTATCAAAGTTTATCTTCTATAATTTATGTGCATTTTACATTTATATGTCAATTACAGAAATACGGCCATTGTTTCTAAGCACTTGTCCTAGCTTTAAACACAGATTATACTGCACAAAGCTCCCTTATGTTCTGAAATGTTTAAAGAGTATTATATTAATTAAATGTATGGTCAAATTTCATATTCAAATGAAATAGTTTAAAATAGATACAAAAAGGGCTCAATCTAAAAATGAACTATTTACAATATATAATTAATACAATTGGGTCAAGAAAATAGGTTAACTTGATATTGGTAATTTATTAATATTGTTATTATTATTATTAATATTTTTATATGACACACTAGGAAGTAACTAGAAGTTTCTGTTGCTGGCTTTATTATTCTAGTGAACAGCAGAGTAAGATGTTTGTTTAATATTATTTAATTGTAATACTTCAGCATAAAGTTCAGTAAAGTGTTCCGTTTGAATTACATTTGTTTTGATCATCATTAGAAGCTCCCACTACACAACACCTTACATACATTGCTGGTCTGAACTAAATCACTATAATTGTGTGTGTCTATAGGCTACATTTGTTTACTTCTGTTCTTTCATTAGTTTTATTTGCTCACAAACAGGACAAATCAGTTACATTTCTTAACCACAAACCAAAATTGAAAGTTCAAATATCACAAAGTCAAAAATATATGTTTTCTATCCTTGAACAATTAAAACTTTTTTCTTTTTCGTCTGACAAAAAAAAAAAAAAAAAAAACATTTTAGCATCCCAAAGTTTCAACTGTTCAAGGCTGGAAACGAAACTGGATATCTTAAGTACTGTGATGCCCAGGGCCGCGTCAACGTTCAGTGTACCCTTCTCCCGCTGTCCCTCGTCGGTGTGAGCCAGCCGGGCGCTTAATGTTCATGTTAATGTTTTAATTGTAAAACTCAGCAAAAAAAGAAAGGTCCTCTGACTTTCTACAGATTTTACTTTCAGTAAACAATGTGTGTAAATATTTGTATGAACACTAAAAGAGTCAACACCATAAGACAAACTAAAAATGTTTCACAGACATGTGACTAACAGAAATAGAATAATGT
>JAODUG010065359.1:0-14042 GCA_027564795.1 Aphredoderus sayanus
ACAAATCATACACAATCAGATGGCGCCGCCGTGTGGCTAAAAACTATATTACGAGTACATTACGAGGGTTAATAAAAAAGGGTCTCGTTAGGTTAAGAAATGTTGGTGTGATGTACCCAATGTCAGTGGTAGTGGGATACATAAAAAAAACGCGTTTCTGTGAGAAATTATAAAGGTAATACATGTAAACAATGAATGAATGATTTATGAAGGAAAGGAAATAAATGTATGAATGGCACAGAGCAGAGATCAATGGCAATAGGCCCCTGTGGAGGAGCAAGGAAAATAGCAGCTGGCAGCCAGGGGAGATTGATTTGTCCCTGGGGAGGGTTGTCGCAGAGGTCTTTCTTGTTTTGTGGGACTAACCTTCCAAAGCACTTGCTCCATCTATGAGCAAATGCAGCAGATCAGACACAGAATGCAAACAATTCTGACACAATGCTGCATACTGTAGATTGCTAATCCAGTTTAGATGCAAGCCAGCTACAGTACAATGACAACAGTTACAATTAGGTCAATAAAACACACTTGTATCAATCACTACAGTAGATTTCCCTGCTTACCCCACCTACTAGTGTTGTGTCAGGGTGTAATGACGTTGTGTCTTTACTGTGGCCTTAACGCTGGGCTGAGAATGCATGCACTGGGAATTGATATTTACAAATAATTATTTCCACCGGTGTATAAAATGAAGCAAACCATTTGCTTCCTTTTGTGATCTAGCTTCAGAATGGTAAAAACTGGCTTGCAGCTTAAAAATAGCAGCTTACAAGGTATAGCAATATTGGATAGTTAAAAGGAAGTAGAATGGGATAACACTTAGTGAAGAGGAGGAGAATATATGTATGTAATCACCCATTCTTTGTTAAGGCATAAGCATGTAACAATATGGGGATGAGGACAATACCGTGATTTCCTGCACACCACTGAATGGGCTTTGTTTTGCTGTTATTGTAGTAGATGCTGACATAGTCCCATTTCCCTGCCCATACACACAAGCTGCACTTCTGTTGTCCGCAATACGGATGCATTTATGGATTTCAAAACCATACATATGGAGAGAGGAGAGTCCAAGGATAAACGATGTAAGGCATTGAGGTAGCTAGGGAAAGAGAGATGAGAGAACCACAAAGAAACCTCACAGCCCAGCATTTCTACAGACTTTCATGCTCCATTTCTCCTGTTCCTAAATTCCTTTACCCTCTCTCTTTTAGGGGCTATGTTGCTAATGTGGAAACAAAGTCAAATAAATACTGTAACTCTTTATGTAAATAATTACTGAGTAAATGTTGCCGACTTAAGCCTGTAAAAAACAAGCCATGTCCATTGAATTTACACTAAAAGGTACAAAAAAGTTGCACCACACAACATTACTCACATTAAATATTAAGACAGATTGAATAAATTTTTTAACACCCTAAACCACACATTTGCCTGGTACAGAAGAGTCACAGGGCAATTTAGAAGAGACAAGGAAATTCAATTTACTCTATAATAATTGCTGTCTGGCATGACGCGAAACACACACACACACACACACACACACACACACACACACACGCACACACACACACACACCGTTCCAGGATCATTTAATGATCTATCACAGGACAGGATTGAAAGTAGTTGAATGAGCTCCTTCAAACTTCAAGAGTCATGAACTAAATTTACAATCTCTCATTTGTCCCACCAAACTTGACCAAAGATTACAAACGGAATAAGCTACACAGACTACCACTTAGATGCGCCAGCATATGGAAGACCAGGGCTGCTTTGCTTCTTGGAGAGATTATGACGAATAGCCGACAAAGCCAGGCAAGGCAAGGCAATCTTTGATGAAGTCTGTATCAGTGTCATTCCTGAAAAAGCCAGATGTCTAATAAATTGAAAGCCTGCTTGCATTTGAAGAAGAGAGAAAAATTACTTCCATTAGTATCACTCTAGTCGAGTAAAATCAGCACATAATTCTGTCAGGACTAGAAGAAAAAAAGTTTGCTAAAGGAAAGATGCATGCATGTTTATGGAAATGCTCCATAACTACCGTGGATTTCTGAGAGATTCAGAAAAGTTGATCTTCCATTTTGGTCATATGAGTGGATTTGTCAAAATGCTAAGGATTTGTAGAAGATTTACCACTCTCAGGTGGAAATGAGAGATTATAGCAAGTGAAATACCAGCTTTAGAATTCCCTGCTTCTGTTGAGCTTTTCCGGGCCGCAGTCATTTCTATTGGTGGCCATGTGCTCCAGCTCCTATCAGTTGGACCGGGCTAAACACTGCAGAAGGGTCAGTGGAGACACAGCGCCTGACTGTGTTGTCAAGCTGGTTCCTTTGAAAAATCTGTCCCCTCTAGTGTTCCATAGTTGAGCTTCTCTATGAAAGCAAATTTCCACATAGTGGGTGTTTGTGAACGAGAGCGTCCCTCCATGCAAGCACATTTTATTGTTCCTTATATGTGTTTGTATGGCTGCTTGTGTTTCTGTGTGCATGTACTGTGCTCTACATGGCGTTCCATTGTGTTGAGGTCTACCCTTCCAAAAGGACAGTTAAATTGCCTGGACACATCATCCTCAGCCATGCGGCTGCACCAACCAACATGCAAACAACAAATTAAACAGAGAGAGGGAATAAAGGGGGGAACGAGGTGGCTGGGAAAACAGAACGAGATATGAATGTGGATTAGACTAATCAAAGAAACAGAGCAGAGGGGAAAAGAAACATGAAAGGGAATGATGAAAGGAGGATCATTTAGAAAGGACGCAAAGCACAATGCATTCCATGTTTAAGTGGAGTCATAGGTGCGAGCATTCTCTGCATTTCTTTTATGTTGCTGAAACCAGAGGGGGAAGAGGAGATATGTGCGCAAACAGAAAATAACAGGAAGACAGGCAGAGAGAACCAGCTGCCAGATGTATTGTTGAGTCCCGGGGATGAAGGAAGAAAGTCCCAGGGACTTTGCAAACATGTAATCGTCCCACAGCCTGGGCAATCTGAATCCTCCTACAGCTGCACCACACTTTTATCTCTCTCTCTCTCTCTCTATTATATGTGCCTCTTTTACGCTCAGTGTTTTATCTTGGAGTGATACCTAGAACATACGCAGTGGGATCCTGTGTTTCAGGAGTTCTCAAACTTTTTGGCCTGTGACCCCATAAAATAAGTGGTTGCTTGTGAACCCACCCCCCATGCATGCTCGCCGCAGCCATGCTGCTGAGGTGAGCCGTCCCCCTGCCTGGGAAAACATCAACCACTGCGGTGGAAATAACAGAATTCACACAGCCATTACTGAATAGCAGCAAAGTGGGGAGGTTCAATTCATTGGCTGTAAGGGATGGCAGAGTTGAAGCAGGTACTGTTGCTGTGGCTGAGACTAAGCAGTAAACAACTTGTATGTTCGCCACTATTCTCTGCCCCCAAAAGTGGCTGTTTAGAGCGGGAGCAAATGAAAGCGTCCATTGGAGTAAAGCTAGTTTGCATATTATACTGCATAGGAATGGCTATACGGGGATACCATTTCAACAAGTGTTCCTGTTGGTAGTAACAAAAGAATCAACAGAATGCTCCCGTCTTTTTCTCAATGTCGGGCCGGTGCCGATGGATGTGAGCTCTATATTCAGAGCAGAGTGGCAGGGGAGTCAGGGTTATTGACACAGGGGACTACGGGGCCCGATGGGTGACACAGGGTGGTTGGGGGAATGAGAATGCGAGTGTGTCTGTATGTGTGTGTGTGTATGTGGTTGTGTATGGGAGGGGGGGGGGGTACAGAACCTAACATGAATTATGATGCAACCCTTTTTTCTGTTACAGTATTTGGACATGTTTAAAGTTTGTGTCATCTGGTTTTAGCTCAAAAAGAGTAGCCATACAGTATAGCTTCACTGTTTTAATCCTCCAATAGAGATATGCAGTACCACTATTCAGTAACACAATATAGTATACAGGTCATTTAAAAATGTATTCTGACTAACCACAATATAATCACCATCCTAACTCAACAGTGTATACAGGATCTGGGTCAGGAAAAGGCTTGGATATATATTGCCTTTGGCTCTAGACACAGCTACTGTAGACATAGTGATATCCCGGGGGATGGTGTTTGTTGTTGCATGATCTAAGCAAAGATGTTAATGTTTTATTGTGTAACACGTGAAGAAATTAGAAATGTATTTAGCAAAATGTCTTATTATAAGTATTATGAAAGGTTTGAGTTATGTTTTTGGAAAGGTATCTAATACTGCAGTTGCTCTTTTTATTTGCAAAGCGTGGGAGAATATTTGTGGATGACACACAAAAACAAAATCAAATAAAACTCAAAGAGAACTTTAGCTAGTAGTAGTAGTAGTAGTAGTAGCAGTAGTAGTAGAAGTATTTTGACTTATAATTACATCTCTGTATTGTATCACATCACAGAAAGCAGAGGAGTGCCTTACTGGAGCTTGTCACTGCGTAACCCACACGCCCTTGGGCCAAAAGGAGTCACCGAACCCTCTACCTCAGCCTCAATGTCTGGCCTAGAGTAAGCAGTAGCAGATGGCTGTAGTGTAATATCAGCTTTAGCTGAAGCATGGCGACATTGTATTGCTACATTTAGAGGTGGTTTAAAGGGCTACTCTCTCACAAAGGTGAGAGAGTAGTATGTTGAACATAATATTTCACAATGCCCCAGCCTAACACCATTAAATGAAGGGCACATTCTATGTTGTTGTGTGTTACTGTGTAATACATATTACCTTTTTTATTCACCATTTTATAGATTTAGTTAGGCTTAAAGCTTACCGGACTGTTGATTGGTACACAAGGTCTTCGCGTCTGCGGTAGTCCTCCATGTGAGAGTAATTTGTATTAAACATAGCATCATAGGTGAATATTTTCTGCTTGATGGTGCCTCCATCTGTGACCTGGAAAAAGAAAAAGAAAACATTAATAAAATGATTTTTACTAATGATGGATAGAACAGCCACCTGTTTGCCCTGCCTACACATGAGCAGTGTTCCTCCCATATCTAATAAAGCAGAACATTCTGGCTGCGGGCAAAGACAATGCTTTTTGCCTGCAATTATATCACTGATCCATTTACAGGCATGATAAGCTGATTTCTTACATAAGTCTGAGTCTGGGGGGTGGTGGTGGGGGGTGCAGCCAACACGATGAGATCGGTGAGACAGTCACTTGCGTGTGCATGTATGCGATTAAGACCTAATGAAGAATGACACATTGTGGTGTTCAGTATGTTTCTGGCAGTCTGCTATCCGCAGAGGTAATGGCTTGTGACGAGATACTGCAGAGGTATAGGGAAAAGGATATTCAAAGCACTGCATTTTTTTCTCCCTTTGGTGGGCACGATAAATGATGGAGTAGAGCTTTCCTCTGTAATATTCACAGGAGAGAGGAAGTCACTTAGCATCTGAATGACTGTGATTTCTCCTCTCCTCGGCCACAGACAGACGTAAAGAAAAAGGATGACAGGATTTTAATGGAACCACTAATGCTGCTTTGAAGAAGGAAATTGTTAGCGGGCAGGGGATCCTTCTTGCCTTCATCTGGGAAGATTCTATCATTCCATTGACCAATACAATCCTTTTCAGTGTAGAAAATTAGGCACGAAGATTTCCTGAGTGGTCTCCTGCATAATGTGCATGATGCTCCATGAGGAGGCGATGCTAAATTGTCTTTATTTGAGCAAACAATTCTATGTGCCCTGTGAATGACTGTAGGCTAACTCGTATAACCTTATGCCTCTAGAGACGGCAAATTGCTCCAGGCTCAGTTTGCTAAGTGGCGCTGCACAGGGAGTTGAAAATGCTGAAACAACTAAAAAGCCAGAGCACAGAAATATTACATTAATCGAGATAGCATTAGTGAACTGCATTACCTCCATCACCTGTTGTAACGGCGGGGTGAACTTTGACAATTATGGATGTTTATTTTTGCTTAAAGCAGCCTTAATTAATATTGACACATACTAACGTCTGTTTATAGAGAGGTGAAATGGCAATGTAATTCAAATTGACAGAATCAGTTCTCCCCAAAGTACACCTCAGGCCCCTCCAATTAGGCTTAAACTCGCTAAAAGGTAAACAGGGGACATACAAACTGGCCAAGATAGGGCCAATAATGGAGGGAATGACACAGCTTTTAAGTTGCATTAAACCATAGTTCCACCATGACATCATAACACATAGTCATTTAATGAAGCCAGAGCCAGAATCCCTAATAATGCAGCTTTTGTGACACTGTCAGTGTCACAAAAGTGACTGTCACTACTGTACATACTTGTGCTCAACAAGATTGCTGAGAAGAGTGCCTATTCAGTTTTCGCTTGTCACACAACACATTCTTACTGTGAGTGACACCAGTTTGCCAATGAAACAGTTTGTCGCCCTACTGGCGGACCTAAGAATATAACATCCATCTGGTCCTGTTCTAATGCTGTAGAGACACTGGGCGAGGCCACACAGCAGGTAAAGGGCAGCTACTAAAAGGGAAACCGGGACTGGAGACCACCCTGCCTTGTGCCATAATTACTCACAGTAATGGACCAGTTAAACATTTCTCAAAGGGGTGTCAAGGGACATTTCTCATTGACGTATATCTGAAAACATAAACACACATTAGCATAGGTGATGCAGGTGAGCAGATGACCTTTTAGGTGTACAGTATGTCGAATTATGTACAACATCAATAGAAGGGAAAGAATTTAAGAAAAGTTAAATGGTAAGTTGTTATTAAGACGTGTTTACAAAACAACACAGTAAGAAAGCATGGGGCGAATGATCAGAGACGACGGTGAATTAGCGTTCATTATAGCCATGTCATGTATGTGCACAATAAACAATTTCCTATGAAACATATTGGTGTAATTAAGAGCTGGACATAAATATTTTATATATGTTTAGAACACTGTTTTGTAAGCTTATCAGGACTCTGCCATCTGTAGCGGGCTTCAGCAGCCTGTCACGAGTCCAAAGTTACATCGCCACATACTGACCTGGCATACTTACTACAGAGTATTTTCGTATCGGTACAAAATCCTTTTCAAACCTTTTAGTGCATAGTCAAAGATTCTAGTCTATAGTCTATTAGATTTCTTCCTACTATCCTCTTGATTAGACAGTAAGTCATGCAGATTCAGGTTGCCTGGAAGTATAAGGCTGGCATATACAGGTCTTGTGTCACCCTTGCTTTATCTCTTTTTAAAAAGAATAACCTCTTAATTAGGCTTGACCTGAAACCACACTGAAAGAAAGTGCACATTATCGGCTGGCACCCTTTCCCTACAGAGGGAACTGCCATGTCGTATAAATGACAGACCTACAGTAGGAAAGAAAAGTAAAATGAGAGGAAGAGGAGTGGGAGGGAAAAGGAGAAAGGAACTGTGCCAGGCTGGCTGTACAAGAGGGATGGCAAGAGGGAGATGAACACTCTTTGATAACGGAAAAGCACCAACGGGGAAACAGAGCTTTGCTACAACTTGCTTTGTTGAATCCGGGCCATGCGGTGCAAACGAGGCACAGAGGCACCAAAGCCTTTCCAACTCTCCACCATCTGGATATATCTAAAATATATAATAAAGAAATCAAAGCATTTTTTTCTTCAGACAGGACTTATTTACTTAATTACTTCTCAATTGTCAAGCAATAAAACAATTAGCCCACTATCAATAGA
Source organism: Aphredoderus sayanus (assembly GCA_027564795.1). Taxonomy (NCBI): domain Eukaryota; kingdom Metazoa; phylum Chordata; class Actinopteri; order Percopsiformes; family Aphredoderidae; genus Aphredoderus; species Aphredoderus sayanus. The sequence goes on from JAODUG010065359.1 coordinate 7,665, forward strand.
TAGAAAAATCTAAAACTGATGTAAGAATGTGTTATTAACCTTGAAACTGGAAACAATACAACATCATAACACATCAAACTGTTGTCTTGGTTGTCTGCCTACCAATTTTTTCTAAATCCATATCAGCAGATGTGCTTGAACTAGTGAATATACTGTATCACTTCTGTCTGGCACGTTTCCTAAGTCTCTAAAGACTGACTGACGCAAAACATACCCGCATGACCTTGGGGACCGTGGTGTCCCCCAGGGTTCAATACTAGAACCTATTCAATTCAATCACTATATATGCTCCCACTTGCCAAATGCGTTCAAGACAACAAGTTTGCCTAACAGTTAATCTGAAGATACTAAAATCTACTTGGCTATTCTCACCAAATGGCATTGGTCAAATAGACACTGTCAGTGGCTTAAGCAGATTAACAAGTAGTCTGGATGTCACACACACAAGCACACACACACACGGCCTCACACACACACACATACACCCACACGCACGCACACACACACACACACACACACACACACACACACACACACATTCACAAATAAATGTAGGTTGTTTGTGGTTATCACATGTAGAACTATTCTTTATAGTCATTAAGTTATTTATTTAAATTAATTGTCATTATTCTAGTGCTCGTGGCTGTGCATTGTTGTCTATTTATTTTGCTTGACTGTTTCTCCTTTTCATTTCCCCTCTGCTGTTTTCATATGTCAGCTGTTTAGGGTTGGTTCGGTTGGCTGTTTGGATGTTTGTTTTTGTCTCCCTGTGCTACAGGTGCAGTGGCTGAAGAGCCACTACAATATCATTCAGCAGCTGATGGGTGCGGAGCTGGAGAAGAAAGGCCAGCACGAGAAGAAGGAGTTGATGCCTAAGAACACGAAGTCTCGCCGGAACGCCGAATTCCCCGCGGCCATTGCCGCCTCCTCCACCTGGCTGACAGTCTAATTTAGCTAAATTAGACTGTGATGCACATGTGTTTAAGTTGTTATGTTTTGTCTTGGTCTTGCAACAGCAACAGAAGCAAAAGGCCCAGGCTATAAACCTCAGGATTACTGATCTTAACAGTTATGAAAAAGCGGTTACAAAATCAGTATTCTATCTTAAGAATAGAGAAACGCAAAGGCTTTATCTCAAAACATGACTTATATAAAGGTATTCATGTTTTTATCTAATTTGACTACTGTAAAGATATTCTAACAGGGCTTCCCAAAAATACCATTAAATAGCTTATAAAAATGCAGTTGCTGCAAGAACCAAATAAAGAGATCACATCACTCCTATTCTGTCACTAGCTTCTGGTAAGACATACAAGAGAATTGATTTCAAGGCATTGTGGCTCATGTATAAATCGTTGGCATTGGGTGGTCTACTAGTAGTGACCACTGTCAACAACCTTGGTGAAGCAGAGCCCCAACACTAGTACTATTTATATCTACACAATTGATGCAATTTTCTGCACAATTTCACCTTTATTTTTCACCTTTAGATTTTATTCAATTCCATTGTATAGTATTTTTTGTTTAAAAGTGTACTTACTTTCTTATATAAATAAAGCTGCTTTGGTTTGGTGGTGGAAAGTCAGCTGTATTGGGTTGGTGGTGGTGATGGTGGTGGCAAGTCAGATGCCTTGTCTTGTCATGCTAAACTGCACACTGGCTGAAGGGGGTGGCCAGCAGGCTAAAGAGGACAGGTAGCCCAGTACAGGTAAGCTAACAAGGGGTTGAGTTAGATGCTTAAGTCAGAGCCCTGCGGTTCTCCAGAGATGTGGTAGCAGGAAGCTCAGAGGGCTGGTGGGGGCGGCAGGTGACCTGTATAGTATCTGGCCTGCCAGCTGAGCACAACTCTCTAATGATGCTTCCCATTATTGGGGTCAGACTAGGGCTGGGTCTCAGGGGTTAACCAACACCCTCCCGCCTGTGTCTGGGGCAGGATATATATAGGCTGCAGCTGCCCGGGCAGCCAATGGAGGACTACGACGCAGGCTAAGTGACGATTCAACCTGAATACAACCATAGTTTTAGAATACATTCAGACAGCCTGCTCCTTGCAAGTCCAATGTTATTTGGGTACGATTTGGAAACCAATGGGTAAGCCTGAAGATATTTACTGTACATCCCCAAATACACTTACTGAACTTTTGGTGGGGTTTGATGATATGGTAAGAGAGAGTAGAATTACAGCATGGGGGCTCACTTGAAGCCCTGACAGTAGATGTTAATTTATGAGAAACAATCACTCATGCTCTAAAAACATTTACGTGACTTATCTACTTCTATACATCTTATGCTTCCATTAGATGGACAGCAGCAGACTCAAATAATGCTCCTAATAAGATTTATGCTCATTCATTTCCTCATTTACAGGCTTAGACAAGCTACAAGGGGGAAAAAAAGAGAAGATGATCAGAGCATTGCCATGAACCATCTTGGCACTTTCCTTTATATCCAGACTAATTTGCCTAATATTATCATCTCACAAAGGAATCCATTATTCTAAGTGTCTTTTTGAAGCAGTGCACTGAGAGGCATTTAAAGATGGAAATAATTTGAGTGAGAACAAAAGCGATACAACGTTATATCATTTGCATACAACACAGATGTTAATGTGTTTCAGTTGAGGGCTAACAAACAAGATTTTGACATGTTTGTAAAATCAAATAACTTTAGCTGGGGTAACAGTCGAATTAAAAAAAAAATTTAATTATAAAATAATATGCTGCCTAGAATAATTGTTGAGATTATTTTATTTTATATGAGCCCCATTTACACTGACGCCAAGATATTCAGAGCATATCCGGGGAGCTGTAAACTGTACCGGAAAGTCGATATTTCCGCCATCTGCCTAACGCAATTCTCCCACTGGCTACCTACAAACATCAATGGGACCAGACTGCTCTGCCAAATTGAAAAATTAAACAATCAAACAAACATTTCTAAAACTGACAAGGGAAATAAACAATCCACACATAGCAGGATGTTAGTGGTAGCTAGCATGTAGACGATACATATACTGTGTGTCCGTGACTGTATTAGTCATATGCCAACAACACAGTTAATGTGACCCCCCCCCCCCATTTTGTTTGCAAGTAAGCAGCCAAGGACTATAGACTGGACATATTGCAGTGAAAACTGTTGTGTTTACATTCCATAATACAATGGTAATTGCAGGTATAAATTTGATCATATTTAACGTATTCCTGATTATCCAGATTATTTTAGCTCCAGTTTACCCACTTGTTCTGTCGTAAAATATCAGTTGGAGGCTAAAGAATAGGCTACACTGTCCACACTCCACTGTCCAATGCTTGGGTGTTTGAATGTAATGTATTACTTTTTTGTCATTAAATATAAGCTATGTTCTATGAAAGCTATCAACCATGCAGCAGATATGTGTGCCCATGTCAGCATTGTCTTTCAATTACATTGATTTTCATTAACTGAAAATGGAAGTAAATCCACATGTCTGCACATTTGACCAGCTACAGTACTCCACCACCCTGCTGCAGGGGGAGGAAAGTTCTGATCTCACAAATGTTTAATTTCTCTAATCTAATGAAAACCATGTCACTAATTCTGGTGGTAGCTCCATTTATGATATCATTAGATATTTGTCCCGCTATGTCCTTATCAGAATAATTTCCAAATGAAGAAAAATCATGTTAAAATTTTGCTGGCAAATGTGTTAACTTATATAAAAGGGGCCATTCAAACAGAGGCAACAAAGGTTTACAGTCACAACATAACATCCTGGTTTAATATTACCCCCTTAAAGCAATGCAAACCCCCCATCATTAGAATCACAGGGAAATGTGGCATCTCTGCATAACTATGCATGTTAAAAACATTACCAATGCTAATACAGCTCAATAAAACAGCACCTAGACAGGGCGGATTACAGAATATTACGCAATATGCACATACAATGTGTAACATGAAATGTCGGTAAGGTAAGAAATGGGGTGGAGAAGTTAGAATAATACAAAGTATTTGGATTTAAGTTGCATCATTATGTGTAGCCTAACAGGTGCAAATTATTTTATTAACCACTATGCACACCCTGAGATATGAGGCAAGGGATAACATATAAAGCCTCATATATCCTTCAAAGGAATTGGCAAAAAGTGCATCAGGTTACAACTTTAATAATTCCCTTGTTATGTTGTTAAGTCTGTGGTGATGGTATTGCACCAGACTGGTTGTCTGCGTGCTATGTTGAGGTTCATTCAAAGAGTAAACACAGTGTACAGCTGATGGTGGCCCTGCCTCTTAACCTGTGGGTGTATGGTGCTGCAGGCAGTGCACCCCTGCTGGCTAATGACTGACAAGAGGACCTGGTTAAAGGGATTTCATGCTTCACATGATAGGCTTCTCTCCTCCCTCTGTCTGTCTCAGCTCTCAGTGGGGAGCCACAGATAATTCAGGCAGGTAGCTAAACCGGCGAGGCAAACATCTGATGCTGATGACGAGGTGGACTAATAGATGCCGAATTAGCGAGATATATAACCTGCATTACTTTTTATTTGAACATTCACTCACCGGGACTTGTACATTTATTACATCTTCCAGATTTGCCACTGGATCCCTTCCAACATTATACAGAGTAAAACTGACTTTTAATCACTCCCCTGGAAAGGTGAAAGCACATAAACACGCTTAACCATGCCAATATAGACCAGCCAAATTAGATTAGTAAAATTCCTGGGCTTTGTGCTACATTGTAGACATAATAAACAGTTCTGAGATGTTTCTGGTCTGGTTTCCACACAGCCAGTTACAGTTTGTGACCTAGTTTTCACATAGCAAATCTTCAAAATCAAAAGTTGTAAAACAAGAATATGTGAGTTGATACAGTACCCGTACATTGTTGTTAGCTTCCTTTAAATGTACCAGGCAAATAGGAACACCAGCTTGACAGAGAATGTTTCCCCGTGCCTGTTTCCCGTGTAGCATACTTTCACTTCTCTTATCATTTATTTTCATTCCAGTAGAACAGAGTGATGGTGAGTTAGGATAGGTTGTAGCTGGAACTGCCAGATTACATGCAGGGATTAAAGTTGGGCTGTGCCACCAGCAGGACGGCCAGGCCACATTCTCCAGCACCCTAGAGGGAGCTGGGTGAGGGTCAGGCTAAGCTCGGGTATAAATTCAGGCAGTTAAGCGTTATGCAAGCTGTTATCCAAAGCCATCTGAGACAAGGCCATTCAGTCACGGTTCGCTTAGCTGTCATTCAGAAGGGAGACAGGCAGACTGTGGGCTGACAGTAAATGGGTGATGAGATCCAAGCTGGCCAGACTTGATGGAGACCGTTGGTCTTTAGCAGCTATTGTTCAAGGGGAAGAGCTCCCTTGTCACAAAAAAGGGAGAAGATGGGCTATAAGCTATTCCTCATATTCAACCATACATGATTTACTCTTGGGAATTAATGGAGGCAAACAGAAACCTGAAGGTTAGAGAAACTGGAATGAGATTGGAAAATCACAATTTCAATGTGTGGAGAATGTACTATATGCAGAGTAAATAAGCAACAATCATTCATTCAACAGCAGCGGGTTGCTTTAGTGTAGGGCCAGAGGGAGGATGGCCGTGGGCAGCTATGTGCAGTAGGGAACCACTGTGAATAGCACAATGCATGCTCAGCAAAAGCAATAATTTCTGCTCGTAATGTACTTGATGTCAGTCTTGACATAAACAAAATATAGACCACAGTGTCGGTGGTATTACCAAAAATACCATCAAGAAATATTGTATTTCTTGTACAACATCCAGATTAAAATAAAATAAAAAATGAAAATGTTGCAAGATTAAAAGATAGCAACACACTGTAAGAATGATCAGAGATGAAGAAAGCGTTTTATGTAACACTCAGGCTTCAATAATGGACAATCAGATAATGACATGCAGTCCCAAAATGAAAACATCATTCTGTGCACTCCTCCTTAATCTGTTTGATAAGAATGCATTGTGTGAACACAGGCCCACACATTCACACCTTCCTCAGATGTGCATCAGCACCGAGGACACCCAAGGTGAGAGAGGTCCAGAATGAAAGCAAATCCCCACTGTACTGTCCAAAAGGGTGCGCCCGTCTGTTCATGTCTGGGATTATCCTTGAAAAGCTATGTTACAAAAAATGTTTGGTTTTTCTCTGACAGAGAGCCTTCCCATACAGCTGTATGTACACATTTTAAATGTAAACAATTTTATATTTTACTGTAGCAGAGGCTATTTATCAAAAGCAATTACACTGAGCACAATTACATGTACAGTATTTAACCCTCGTAATGTGCTCAGAAATATTGTATTTAGCCACACGGCGGCGCCATCTGATTGTGTATGATTTGTGTGTTTTTCAATTGGCATTGCTGAGTGTATTTA
>JAODUG010065381.1:5000-14042 GCA_027564795.1 Aphredoderus sayanus
TGAGTTCTTCAGATGATATTGTGTATTTTTTTTTTCTTGAGGTCAAAATGAAAGATTGGAACATGAGGGTAAACGACAGCGAAAGGAAGAGGGAGAGAGAGAGACTGATAGAAGAGGCTCCAGGTGTGTTCAGATATCCACCCAGCTCTGCTCCACAATGGCAGACACCCTCTTCTCATACTCCCTCTTATTTTCCTGATACAGCTGTGCAGCCTGGCTATTGGCTGGGCTGTTGGGGTTCGGCTCATCCAGCAATGACTGTTGACACAACACAAGTCAATGATAACAGAGGCCAATTGTTGACAACAGAAAGAGGTTCACCTGAACCTCCTGCTTATAAAAAAGATGCTGGGCTCACACACTAATGATCAGCAGAACATAGCATAATCTAATGACAGTGTACCAGACTCCTGCACGCAAGTGATCTAGTAGATAGCGGGAGATCTAGTAGAAAGCGGGAGTGTGAGAGTAAATAATAATAACTTTTGAATGTGGTGTTGGATAATAATGGTGTTGTACAGGTCTGGGAATTCAGAGCGACAATATCTTCTTCATTTTGATGAGCTTTCTGTCTCTGCCAGATGTCCTCTGGGTCAGAATGACCTAAATAACTAGCTCTTTGTGGCAGATAGAGGGCACTAAACCTAATTCTACAGCTTACACAGACATGTCGTGCACTGCTGGCACAACAAGGTGTGTGTTTGAAACCCGAGGACAACTGGAGGGTTAAAAGGCACATAAAACAACACAAATACATAAAGAAATAATTAATAAAAAAATAAATACACTCAGCAATGACAATTGAAAAACACACAAATCATACACAATCAAATGGCACCGCCAGGTGGCTAAATACAAGATTATTGAGTACATTACGAAGGTTAAGTCACTGTCAAATTATCGGGAATTTTGTTTTATTTTCAAGCACAGGTCTGTGTTGATGTGAGTCAGTCACCCTACATTACTTAAGACTCTAAACAATTTTTGTTAACTTTAAAACTTCGCTTTATTACCCACCTGGATTGAAGTGAGTATGGATGAAACATCATACGTGGGGCTCCAGCGATTCTGAAGAATATCTAAACATATGCTGCCATCTGCGTAAACTGAAAAGCACAATCATCACACATTACTGTATTATCTCTGGCAAAGTGTTCTCTTAAATAAACTGAATAACATGGAGCAAAATGCAGGTGAATTCTACATTTCACCCAATTTTACCGGCTAAATACTTTTGAAAGATTCTACACAATTTCCTTAAGAGAAATAGCATTGATATTGATAGACCAAAGAAAAGAAAAAAATCTTATTACGTAACAAATTATGTGGGGTTCATATTTTGAGTATTTGCTGTAAACACCAAACAATATTAGCCAGTTGAGACCATTATGATCTTTCTTGCAAGCTCCAATTTAATTTTGCCAGGAGTATCGGTTTGGAACTCCTCAATGGAAAAGCGTTTGTCGGCCGTGCAGAGAACAATCGGGTCTATCAGCAGCCAGCTCATTTTTTCCCCAAGATGATGACAACAGCGTACATCGCATTTTTAGGTTTCCACCTGAACATGCGATCGAGATGATTTTATACATTCTGATTGGGTTAGATAAAAAGGTAGGATGTCCAATCGTATGCAAGTCATTTTTATATAAATGCATTAGCACTGCTTTTATGACAAGCGCTTTTAAATTGAGGCGTTACAAATTGATACTTGCGGCAAAGTACAACTGCAGCTTGTGAGATAAGGATGGTATCACAAGGCTAAAACGCTATATTAAATCAGCCAAGATTTGTACTTGTATGTATCTGGTGCAGCATTATGTGAACAGACAAAACACTGTTTTCTGGAAAACTCATATCAAGACAAGTGCTGCTATCACTGAAGCTGTGTGTGTGTGTGTGTACCAACCATTTGGGTGAAACATTCTGGAGACAAACCGGACTGTAGGTGGCTTATTTGGGTACTCTTCTGAAAACTCTATCACAAGCTTAAATGTTCCTGTGGACAAGGAGACCGAGACGTTAATTTAATACAGCCATTTAAGACACACACGTTCTTTACAAAAGAATAAACTGGTGTACAAATGTGCAGATGTAGAAGATGGTGTAGAATATGTTGAAAGGGTGACAATCAAGGAAGAAAGGAATGGAAGACTAAATGCTGTGATTTGCAAGAGGAATGCAGATGTGTAACAGCGAGGAAGGGGATACAACTATTTAGAGAGAAACAATTATTTACAATGTTAATGTATAAATGCAAAATGTATTCCACCGGAATGTTGAGATACTGAAATAATAGATTTTTGTCAAAAGGGATAGAGGGTCATTTTTACAGTGTAGGTTAGCCTTTTATATAACTATAAAAGGCCACCAAACGTCTACTACTACAACTACAAGCATGTGCTTTCTAGGGAACCATCCCATGACCAAATTTTGTCAGGAGAATCATTTATCTCAATACTTTTTTCCAAGAGGTTTCAGTGTGGGGGTGTACGAGGGGGCTTGAGTTCGAACTGGTTGGCAACCACTGGTTTAGAAAATTATCATTACAGTGTTCTACATAATAGTGAAATGTGAATGCACGCACATGTAGTCAATGTTTCCCCTTGAAAGAGGAGCCAATCCTCTAAGGAAGGCATACACTGCAAATGTCTACTGCGCAGGTTACTAAGATATGGAAGATGACTAATAGCAGAAAACAGTGTGGGAGCCTGACTCTGCAATTCTGACTCTCAACTGCACTGCTCTGGACCGTAAGGAGTGGGTTGGTGGGAGAAGGCAATGAAATGTATGTGGGTGCACATGGATGTGTGACTTTGTGCTCAGGCGCTTAGCTCAGAGTGACCACACCATCACCAACACTGTGTTTTGTGGGAACCTGCCAGTGACAGCATGAGAAATGGCTTAAACAACAACAACAACCACACAGGGGACAGTTACATGATACCCTTCATCTGAACACTGCCAGCTTAATGAAAACGGTGCACTTACCATCTTCAAATGGTGTTCCCACAGGCCTGCAGGAGGTGGTTTAGGGGGAGGGGGACGACACACACACAAACCGAGTGAGAAAAACAAATAGGATGGGTAGAGACAACATGGGAGAAAAGGAAGAGCAAATTAAAATGAGCACCCCATGGCTACTGAAAAACACCTAACCCATTAACAGTCATGACAAGAACACACAAGTTCTTTGTGATCCTAATAGACTCCACTTACACATACTTTATCTCTACTCCGTTATTTAACAATGGCACCAACTGGTCTGCCTAGAGGGCCAATTAAAACACAGAGGTAGGGGTAACATCATGGGATGTCTTTCAATTAGCCAAAGAACTTTAAAAGCCTCGCCTGTCTTACCACGTGTGTTGGTTCTATTATTGCATTAGTCTTTCTTCTTGTCCCAGTTCTTGCTGAGTGGTCCAATTAAAAAGGCACATTCTGGGATTTGTTTGTGTGCGGCGAGGTGTTTATATTGAATTACAGTGAGCTCTTAGGATGCCCTTGCACTCTGCGGCGGACGCCGCTTCCCGTCACAAATTAATTTTCAATGAGAAGAAGCCACTTGGGGGACCAGACCTCCCTTGATGAGTTGTGCTATAAACACGATTCCTCCTCCACACACTGAGTTCCAGCTACCCCTACCTCTTATCTTCTGAGCATGCACATAACTATAGGCAAGTACATTCATTGGTCATAATAGTCATAAACCAGCCCCATTACCTATAACGATATATATATTAATTTATTAAACAACAAAAAAAGAAGTATCCTGCTGTTTAAGAGGTCTTCCCTTCCATTCACCCTTTTCCTTGGCAAGTAAACCCAAGTCCAAGCAGTTTTCTACACCTCAGTCCACCCAGTTAACTTCCTTTCATTAGACACGATCTCCTAACTAATGAAAACCGTGATCAGGACGATTACACAAACAGGTAAGAAAGAAAATACATACCATAAATGTCTACAACCACAGATGCTTATAGAAATTTACATAGCCAGGGCTGTTTAGGAACACCAGACTCTTACAGCGCACAAACAGAACAGACAGCAAACGGACTGCGAAGAGATATTCGCTGGATTTGTCAAAAAGTGTAGCCTATTGTATTATAATCACATCTTTCATTTTAAATTTCTTTAGAATAAACAAAACAATAAAAGCAACACAGCTAAAACAAAAGAAGTGTGGCCTTAAAAACAAGGAGAATGACTCACCCAAAAATAACAGCGTTCCAAAGCATAATATTGTTTTCCGATGGTGCTCCACTCACACCAGTAGGTGGATCTTCTTGAAGCCTTATTGGAACAGAGAGAAGGATGGAAACATTATTTTGATTAACATACACTTTGGGAAAATCAACCTACAGTAAAGAAACAATCAGTAGGACTTAATCACCACATATTGAGCTGCCAGGAGACACCCTACAGGACTAATTGTATGAAGTCAAAAGAATATGTTCTATTTTTGCTTTGGCATAACATGTCATTTAACACAAGCCATGAGCCAGTTTCATCCAAAGAGCCTTACCGTACTAGAAGTCCATTTATTTTTAACATTGGTGGTCACTGTTGACATTAAAGTCCTAAGTCTGCCAGTTATATGATTGCCAACCGATGAGTACACAGGACAATTGCATGTCACATTGTTTTTCTTCTGTTATTGTCTGGCTTTACAAATAGAAGCCACAATGGTATAGCAACCAACAAAAAAAATGAGAGACACCAATCCTCCACACAAGTTGATATAGCATCCAATATAACCAACAAAAGAAGCCAGATTTCCTAAGACAGAATGATGAAACGGTTGTCTCTGCTGGACCCCAATGTGATAATAATAGAAGCGATTTTAGTAATCTCTTCCATGAAGGATACTAAATTTACACTCTGGGTCTCTTCCTAGAACAGGGTTTATGGTGGTATAAAATGTAGTGGTATTTTGCAGGTCTTGCATGAACTGTTTTGTGTGGATCTTTAAGTCCCAGTCTAGAGACTGAACCACTCAATTAACCTCATTTACAGTAATCTGCCTTCACTTGGTGGACTCAACTGGGCTTTTGGCAAAGATAGTTCGCTGGTTATTTAGGTAGCTATAGCTCACATGGAATATATTGGGTGAATTTATGTACGCACAAATCTTGAACATTGTGCAAATAAATGTAATTAAATAGTTAAAAGTAGAGTCAGCAATGCTGGAGAAAGATTGTTATTTGAACTCTATCAAAACAAAAACACATCTCCTTTCAATGCCATAGCAATGCGTGTCCACTTTGGGAGGCAGAGCTTCTGAGGGAGCATTCCAAGACTGGGGTAGTGTTGTGTGGTGTGGTCTGCACCACTTTGTTTGTGTTCCAAATGACAGAGCTAGGGCTGTGTAGAAACACCGGAATTATCTTTTCAGCACATACAGCTATCAGACCGTGTGGAGATATAATTTGCTTTAGTGTTTTTGCTTAGTCATTGACACAACCTTTAAATGGACAGGGATTCAATCTTCAAGGTTTATTTTGTCTCAATTTCATCATACAGAATTACTCCATTGTATTTTCCTTCACATGGTTGGTTGGTTACACCATTTACCAGGTGGGAACTGGCAGAGTTGAATTACAGTGACATCTAATCCATCCAGGTTCTAGTGCAGGCTTTATAGCAAAGCATTTTCCCTTTGACAGGTGTGTACATGTGTTAATAAAAGCCATGTACACCATACGGAGTGACATACTGCAAATAGTTTCCTAGGTTTTAACACAAACACAACCCCGATCAGGTGCGATTGTCTAAATAAGATCAATATAAAAATTTTAGACATGGTCACATGTTGTAGTAAAGTTCAGCTTTATGAAGAAATATACTGTTTACTGAAAATTCCACATTGTGAAATTGTGATGCCAGACACAATAATTGAGTAACTGTAATTTAGTAATGTATCACACAATATTTGCATGTAGCCTAACATGGGGCTGGTACACTGAACGGTACTGTACAGTATTAGCTACAGTAGTGCAGTACTGTTACAGTACAGTACTGTTAACTACATACAGCTCCCTAGGATATAATAACAATCCATGGTTTACGATGATTTTGTAGTAGCTGTCAATCAACAACTAATAATTAACATATTCTACCTATGAAATAATCCCAATATATAAAATATACAAGACACTGGGTTACATGTGCACGTTTAACATAAGTGAACTCAATAAATGCACATTACAATCACCAACAGCTAACGCTAAGCTAGGCTAGCCAACGCTATAGCTTACAGTATATGGCTAACTGTTAGCTAGCCACAACAACGGCAAAATTGAAAGCCAAAGGGTTTGTACATACCTTTTAAAATCTCGCATAAGACGTCTTCTAGCTGGAGTCGACATGCCTGAATATAAAAAAAGCTATAGCGTGTCTAATAAAACACGTAAAATCCAAAACTAAGACCGGTATTTCTTCTGCTTGTGCCCCTTTCTTCTGCCAAAACAACTGATTCGCAAGCTCCGGTGACGTCACCGTTCAAAAAAGAAAAGGGCATTTGATTGGCACAGTCAGAAGTATTGGTCACTTACTCGAGCTCAAATTAAATTTCAATTAAAAAAGTATATTGTTTAAAAGTAAATGTCTTTTATCAGAGGCTCAAATCCTGAAATTCACATCACAACATTAAACCAAACATTTTATTAACTATAGGCTACAGTAGCCTATGTAACTTTCAGTGCTAGGTCTGCGTTTAAAGGTACACTCCTAAAAAAAACAAAAAGGGTATACTCCTTGATTGTCGAATTGTCCTACTAAGCTCAGTGTTTATGTTTGAAAAACAACTGGTACAGAGAAGGGAAAGATGAGATACTGGCTGTAGAAATATGCCAACCTCAGCATTCAGATATGGAGGGGGAATGCATCCTTGGAGTTTTTAACTAAACATTTTGTTGTTGGGTCCATTTATGAGTGTGTGCATGCTGGCATGTGGGTTACCATTTATCCATATTTTCTTTGAGTTGATCCAGTGATAAAACAAAACATTTATTCAACATTATTATTTAAATAACCGGTCTATCTGGTTATTAAGGTGGAGTCAGGAATTCTGGAGAAATTATGTTGACATTTGAACTAGATCAAAACATACACACCTCTCCCTTCACTGCCATAGGTTGCTCCCACAGAAGCTTTGCCCCCCTGCACATGCATAGATAGTGATGAGTTGTACGGTCTGCACCACTTTGTTTGTGTTCCCCTTTAAATTAATAATAATAAACTGTAGCTCTTTCCATGATTGTCTCACATTAACAGACACATTTGTACACCAACGGCAGTGCAAGCCATGCAAGGAGCACCTAACTACTGGGAGCAACTGGGGCTTGACATCTTGCAGGTAGTCCAGCAACTCCCAGGCTTGAACCCCCAACCTTCCAGCTGGGAGACAAACACCCAGACCACTAGACCATCCTACACCTGAAGGATTTTGCTACTTAGAGAATGTAGGTCAGAAATAGTATGTATAGTATGTTATTTTTTGTATGAAATGTTTATGAATGCATAATAGAGTTATGGCCTGACACTGGGAGAACGGTGAAGTATTGTTAACACCAATATGTTTTGTGTAATTTTATTGCGGTATTTAATTTAATTCACTTATGAATGTGTATGTGAGATGTGTATGTGAGAACTTTTTGCAAGTACATTGGTGCATGATTGAGAATGAGTGTAAGATGAGTATAAGTACAAGAGACATATTGCTGTGTACTCATACATAATAGCTTGCCAGAGATGCTGTCTATCATACATTTTGGAAAAAGGTTACTTATGTCTCTCCCTTTCTTCCTCTGTCCTACTGTGGCTATAAAAGCCTATTTACAACATTGTGAAGATCTGTCTCCTTAGAAAGCTGACGGCTGCCATAATACATTAGTTTGAGTGCATGTCACAGTCTGTCACAGTCTGTCACAGTCTGTCTCGTCTCGTCTCGTCTCGTCTCGTCTCGTCTCGTCTCGTCTCGTCTCGTCTCGGTCTGTTTCCTTGTTTGCTGTCCACTCCAGCATTTCCACTCCATGTTTTCCCTGCCTCATGTTGATTGTTTATTGGTTTCACCTGCCTCTCGTTGTCTCTGTCCAATCGTCTGTCTTGTCTTTCTGTATTTAAGCCCCTGTGTTTGTTGTCTTTGGGGGTTCATTGTTTTCCTGTTGATGTGTACTGTACCATGTTGCGTGGTTCAGTCCTTACCGCCTGCTTACCGTAAGAGCAGGGCTGAAATCAAATGAAACTCATATTGGCCATCAATGCTAATGAGGAGGGGAGTAGCGGGTCTCTACAAGCTAATTGTCTCATTAGAGTATCCATGTCTTGTTACATCTGCTTGGGCAATGGTGGTAATTAAATTACATAGCTCAATGAGTTACAGTTTAACCCTTATGATGCCCTTACAAATATAATCTTGAACCACCAGGGGGCGCAATCTGATTGTGTATGATTGTATGGTTCTTTTTATTGTCATTGCTGTGTGTATTTATTTATTAATGATTTATTTATGTATTTGTGTTGTTTGAGGTGCCTTTTTTTTTTAACCCTCCCGTTGTCCTCGGGTTTCAAACACACACCTTGTTGTGAAAGCAGTGCACATCATATGTTGTAAGCTGTAGAATTAGGTTTAGCGCCTTCTATCTGCCACAAAGTGCTAGTGATTTTGGTCATTTTTACCCTGAAGACACCACAAGGGATAAGAGCAGTGTTATTTGCAGGGCTATAGGCTTGGTCAGTTTTGTATGGCCATCCTGGATTATATCTGTGTTAAGGACACTGGTGGTTTTTCATTATTAAATATGAATAAGAAACTACAGTACGTAACAGATGATTTGTTTATTAAATGTGGATTTAGGGTGTTTTCTGACATTATATGTGATTAAATATTGTATAAAGCAAACATAAATGTGTTATAGGACTATACTGTACATAAACACACTTGACATTAGACTACATTATTTATTCACATTTTAACCCTCGTAATGTACTCCGGGTCAGAATGACCCAAATCACTAGCTCTTGTGGCAGATAGAAGGCGCTAAA
>JAODUG010065392.1:0-12019 GCA_027564795.1 Aphredoderus sayanus
AGTAACACTGTGCTACTGTATTACAGTAAGACGCTAGCTACACTGTGCTACTGTATTACAGTAAGACGCTAGTAACATTTAAATAATCTGATTATACAGCATCTGGTGACCCGGTCAGCCAGCCAATCAAGCACACACACACACACACACACACACACACACCCAAAAGTGCACGTGAGGCCCGAGGGCCGATCCCCTTGCCGGCATCCAGCGGCACGATTGCCAGCTTGAGGGGGTGGGCAGAAGCGGGAGCGTGGGGGCCGACCGGGGCTCTCTCGGGCGCCCGAGGCACAGCTGCCCCAGCAGCGGCCGAGCGACTGTGGGCCCGTGCGGCAGAGGAGAGGGCAGCTCACTGCATTTAGCGGTCCTGGGGGAGGGGTGGGGAGGGGGAGGGGGAGCGCTGCGGTGCACGTGATGGATGGGGGAAAGGTAGAGGAGCTGTGCGGCAGCGACTGGGGATAACATTTCACCCCACGTCTTCCACGGGGTAAATATGATGAATATTCATCCAGGCCACAGCGGGGAGGGGGGGGCTGGAGCAACCCCCACCTCCGGTCAAGCCTCACTGCAGAGCTCTGAGTGGAGTACACCCTGACCCCTGGTCCTGCAGGGACACACACACACACACACATACATGCGCGCACACACACACACATTCACGCACGCACACACTCACACATGCATGCACGCACACTCACACACACATACATGCGCGCACACATTCACACACATTCACGCACGCACACGCACGCACACGCGCATGCACACATGCTCACACACACAATCATACTGTCTCTCATACAAGCACACACACAGGCACACACTTTCTCTCTCCCTATCACACACACACACAAGCATACTCTCTCAATCTCTCTCACACACACACACACACGCATACTCTCTCAATCTCTCACACAGACACTCACACACACACACGCATGCATACTCTCTCCCTATCACACACACACACACACACACACACACACACGCATACTCTCTCAATCTCTCACACAGACACACACACACACATGCATACTCTCTCAATCTCTCACACACACACACACACACACAGTCACACTAGGGGGGATGAAATAATAATGACACAGAGACAATAAGAAGAAACTTGTCACTTTCCTGCATTTTACAATCCTATTACTGTTCTCCCACGTCCTCCTCTGTCCTATGGAGTTGGAGAAATGCGTCGGAGTCCCGCAAGGCAGCCTCTGTCAGGCTGCCTCATCACAGGGGGACATGGAGCTCGTCTGTGGCCAGCTCCATTATTCAGACTGGGCAAGCGTAAAATGACCCCCCCCTCCCCCCCGCTAGTCTGAACGTGGAGTATTGCAGTGTTGCCTGCAGTGTGTGTACAGTTACCACGGCAATCGTTACGGCAGCAGCAGCAGCAGCAGCAGACGTGGGGGCTGCAGATGTACCGTACACGTTGAGGGCGTCGAGGATGACTTCTGGAAGATGGTGGTTGCTGAGTGCATTTGGTGCGCCAGGGCTCCTCTGTCTGGCTTGTTGGTGAAGAGCCCCGGGGCTGGAGCCTTGCATGCCACCCATTGTACATGTTTTTACCCATCGCTATGACAACTTTTTCTATATTTTTGACAATTTTGGAAAACTCTTAACACCTGCAACACACAATTGGCAAAACAATTAATTTCATGCTCAAAATGATACACACAAACTAAACTCCAACACTCCTATTCAAACTACAATAATACAGTAACAACATACACTATGCCTACCAAAACACAAACACATGGTTTCCTCCAACAGGGGCAGTCAGTCAATCATAGCACAGTGTCATTAAAAACACTAACATCAGATAGAATAACAGAAACTGCATTGTTTTATGTATCAGTTCAGCCATTATACAATAGACAGTATATTGTAGGGGTCATCAATTGTGTTTTGGAAAAGAAAACATACTTTTTTTGGGTTTAGTACAAATCATACATTTTGTGTCTTTTGCTGCAGAAATTCAATACAAACAATTACAAAATGGCTACTGTGATCTCAGAGTAGCTTTATACAATGCACAGTTTATGAAAAAAAAGTACAAAATACACTGTAGTTATACAAACAGAAAAAAACACAGAAGAATACAGTAAGAAATATGAATATGCTAATCTGCCCAGTCTTCTGTATTTGGCCACATGTTCTCATCCACATGACACCTGATATCTTCTCTGGCAAGGCATTTTGGGAAAACTGTTTTGGATGCCTTTGGGCATGGGGTGACAGTGGCACAGTGGGTAGAGCAGGGTGACAGTTGATAGAGAAGTCGTTGGTTTGTACCCCGCTAACTCCTCATAAAGTGTCAAGGTGGTAAATTTACCATTTGGCATCCACAATGCATTCTAACTTCCACTCCTCTCCCTTGTCTTGGTACTCGTCTTCCTCTCCCTGCAAGCAGTTTTCTTACTTTATTTGTGTTGCTCTATATTATTCATTTTCTACACAAGATCAGCCCAACGAGGTCCTCTTGTACTGTATACCATATGAGTATGCAATTGAAAGAACCTCAGCACCTGTGTTTACTGTAGCTGAGAATCAGCTTTGATGTATTCGCATACTGTAACTTCAATAAACTGTTTCTCAGTAGCAATGGAATAAAATACAGGGGATATATTTCTGTTTCAATTCACAATATGAGCAACTGTTCACTTTGACTTTAGCCTAGAAGTTAGGTTTAGAACATGATGTTATCTGTTCTGACACAGTGTGAAAGCATTTGAAGATTTGGCAGAAATAATATATTGTTTTGGTCTTGGTTGAGCATTTGAAATGTGTTCCTAAATGTATGCATTTTGTGTCAAAGCAACAAGAAATGTGTCAATTGTATCGGCTACACAGGTGGATGTTTTACTAACTGTGTGAAGAGTTACGCAAAATTGTCAAGAGTACTGAAAAAACTGTAACGGTGGCCAGCAGGTAGCTGCGCAGTAAGTTAAACCTCACTCTCAGACACCTCATAGGATGCTCTAGCGACACATGCTAGGGCCCACTCGGTTTTACTGTGTCTTGTAAGAGGGTCCGCACTCTACGCGGGGGAGCCAGGTTTGCGTCCTGGTCGGAACGAGCCCAGTTACATACACAAGTACAGCACAGTATAGGTGCAGGTGGGAGATCACTGCATGGGCCTGTTTTTGCTGTGGCAAACAGAAATCCTTGTTTCGTTGTGCAATGAATGGCATCAATATTTAACTATTTAACAAACAATGTGAGCTTTGAGGAGCTGGCATCCTATACTGTACTGTAGATAGAAAGAAGATCTCTTTTTGCACAGAGCGATGTAATGTGGCTGGTGTGTGCTGTTTCTCTTAGTGTCCTCTGCTGTGTACTGTAATATATTTTACCGTTATTTACAGGAAAAATTGTTTGATCTACTGCTCAGCATAATTTTTGTTCATTTTTTAACCTGGGTAACAATAGTGCTATTACTGTAAAAGCCTTTTATTTTAAGGACCCCTTCAAAGCCAAGCTGACACAGTGTAGCGTGAAGATAAGCCACAGATCTGAGTCAAACCACCTTTAAAACAAAGCTGAGGGACTGGAAATGTGGCATTTTGATGGTAGAGTCAATAGCTTTCTGTCAGATTTACTTGAGAGCTTATGGCAGTAGAATAAGCAGTGGCAATATTGAGTGTAAGTTACATTGCAGGTGTTTCGATCCCTGACGACAGTTTGGCTCTCAACCGCTTAATTTCTTCTCTCTCCTAGCTTAAAGTCACTTAGCATAAATACAGACCCCACACAACCCTGCGCAAACATGCAGTAAAACAATGAGTTAAGAAAAACAAACAGAAACATCATCTATCCAAATACATACATACATACATACATTATATGGTAGGTCTATCCATATCAATTCTATTTTTAGCAACATATCATTTATAACATTACTTTTATATGATTCCCATTATCCTGGTGTTTATGTGGACAGTATATGTGACATACTGTATAACTCATTCATTGAGGTCACATAACCACAAAAGCCTCTTGTCAACGAAGTACAAACAAGTAAAGGCAGTTATGTTTTAATTAGCACCATGTTGAAACTTTGAATCAACCCTATTATATGTAATAATACAAGATAATATGTGAACTAGCACATATATATATATATATGCTTCGCCAATTTCTACAGAATTATTAACCGTTGAATAAATGTTATGCACTCCACTAATACATTAGTATGATGTAGTACACAACAAATTTCCATTTTAAAAGGATTTACAATGCACCCATCCTCTCATAATGTTTATTTCAAGAGATTAAACTGTTTTAATTTTATCATTTGGAAAAATGGAATAGAAACAAACTCCTCTACAAGTTGTCTTGAAGTGCCTCCTTTATCTCGGCATATCTCTAATGCATCAGTAAGCCCTTATATTGAAGGAGATTTATCATAATGCTTAATGTGTACTCTTAGCAGGTGTTGGCTTATATCCGTCTCTCTGTGTTGTTTGAGACGTGAATACATTTATAACTTTTGCTGAAAATACAGGTGCAACTCATAATATGCAATTATAACACAGCATGTGTTGGTCATATTGATCTTACCTAGGAAACAAACAAGAAAACACAATGTAATTATGCAAAAGTATCATAGCAATTAAAACAAGATGTATCATGCTTTGAAGGTATGTTTGGAATAGTTATCTCTACTCTCATTATTACCTGACAATGTTCTCTTTTTTCATTTGCTAAATATAATTTTGTACTTGACAAATACTTGCCATTTCATGCAAGTGAAACAGAAAGCTTTGTTTATGGTGTGTACACCTGATTGACATGCAGAGAAAATAGTCCCATATTGTAGGAGTTAAAAAATATAGAAATAGCTTTGCTTGATAATAATGCCTCATACTAGCCATGATAGGATGGCTTATCATAAAATATATTTCCAATCATCAACATCACGGTAAAGTAGAAAATAGAAAGCTCCAAACTATTTAGAGTGGTGTGAAATATCAACCTTCTTATCATTCGCTTCTTACAAGGTAGCTCACTATCCACTGTGCAGGTACTGTGCAGGGCTTTCATGGATAAGCCAAACATTTGACAGGTAGATTGTGGCTCTGCGCTAAATGGTACTTCCAGACAGGTAATGATGTGGGCATGCGGTCTCCCTCTCAGACTGCTTGAGCTTAAGACTGACTTGCAAAAGGGTCACGCTCCACTGGTGTGTTTTTGTGCAGCCTCCTCTCCTCTCCTCTCTACTGTACGTTTTGAGATATCCACGCCCATCACAAGTAAGGTGCTATTGAGCTAGATGGCAGGGTGTAAAGCAGCGGGGGTGGTAGTTTAGGTGCTGGGGAAACCAATTTCTTTGTGACAACAGGATGCTAAATTTGCAAGCCATGTGTACACTGTGTGTGTCCGTGCAGTATCTCCTTCTCCCCCACACATGCGCTCTTAATTTGCAAGCCATGTGTACACTGTGTGTGTCCGTGCAGTTTCTCCTTCTCCCCCACACATGCGCTCTTAATTTGCAAGCCATGTGTACACTGTGTGTGTCCGTGCAGTTTCTCCTTCTCCCCCACACATGCGCTCTTAATTATTGATAGAACAGGCGTGCAAGGATTGGACATAATGCTGTCTGGATAAACTGAAGGAATGCTTTATTTATTGAGAGCTGTGTGGAAGCCCGTCTCACACTGGGCTCGCTGGAGAACGGGGTTAGGCACGAGTCAGAGGCATTCAATAACACAAAGTAAACAGCATGCTTTGGGAAATGACGTGAACTTAGATTCTGACCTCACCGGTTAGCAAGCGATCTGTAGCTGCCATGTACAGCTTCACAAAACACACATGAGAAGTAGCTTTGTTGGAAACATAGCAAGGGTGCATTTGTTCCGACTACCTGCATTGCACAAAGCCCCTACATACATTATCTCACTAGAGTGGCCAATGAATATCATCTCTTTCGGTGCGCTCAATCAAATGGTGTGCGTGATTGACAGCCTGCTTGTACGCAAAGACAACCTTCGATTGTC
Source organism: Aphredoderus sayanus (assembly GCA_027564795.1). Taxonomy (NCBI): domain Eukaryota; kingdom Metazoa; phylum Chordata; class Actinopteri; order Percopsiformes; family Aphredoderidae; genus Aphredoderus; species Aphredoderus sayanus. Next base: position 6,009 of record JAODUG010065392.1, read on the forward strand.
TTTGATTGTATTGTCGCGCCAGTCGACAATAGCCAGACAATGGGAGCATTTCTGAAGCGATTAAAAAAAAAATGCATCGTTTCCTCTTTCATTCGATGCCGGCAATAATGCACCACGGTGGTCTGACCCCACCCTGACCTTTCTATAAATGCGCTGTGACATGACAGGCGGAAGGTGGACTCCTTTTAAAGGCAGGATGCATACACCTGCTTGTGGTATCTTTATGTCCACTTGATATCCCGGTCCGGTGTGTTGCTCGTACCGCATGGAACTTCAGCGCAACACATAACAATCTGCGATGGCTTTATTTGCCGCGATCATATTTAAGGGTTTCCGGATTTTATCTGGCACAATTACAGTACTGCCTCTATGCCCAGCCATGGACAGCATAATGCTCTGTACACTACATTTCTAAAAGGTGTCTATAAAGGTGGACTCAGCGATTGTCAGGTCATACGTTGTCAAATTCAGAGAATATCTCTTCGCGGTCCGCCAGCTGCCCGTTCTGTGTGCGTGCTGAAAATAAATAATCTGGTGTTGCTACACAGCCCTGCGTGGCTCTGTACTGTACATGGGAACGCAAACAAAGTGGTACAGACAGCACAACATTATCCCAGCCTTGGCAATGTGTTTCCAATGGCATTGAAAGGAGAGGCGTTTTTTGTTTTGTTCAAATATCAAGAAGCTTTCTCCAGAATGACTACACCTTTAATGGTACCATACAGTGCACTTTGAGCCATTCCCAGTGTTCTGTGGTGAACACAATAGCTGAAACACTTTGGGTTTGCCTTCCTCTGAATGGTCAGGACTCGGCAGTGAAGGCGGAGATGGACGTGTGTGCCCATATTTTCCTTCGCTGCGGCCGTGTATGCACCCACCCCGGCAGGCAGGCAGGCAGGCAGGCAGGCAGGCAGGCAGGCAGACAGGGGTGGTGTATAATGTGGTGGGTGGAGTTTGTGCTGACATCAGCAGGCTTTGTGTTGGCAGGCCCAGGTACTGCCTGTCTGCCATAACAATTCCTGTACAACCACACTACACCAACGCCTTTAACAAAGGGAAGAGGGTATAAATGGTTAAATGGACAATATTTAAATAACACTTTTCTAACCTACCGGCCACGCAAAGAACCTCACATTCATACACAGGTGGTGCAAGCAGTTAGGGTTAGGTGTCTTGCTCAAAGACACCGTGACAGGAGGAGTTAGCGGGGTTCGAACCAGCAACTTCTCGATCAAATGACCCATCCCCCCATCCATTAACGTTCTGCGGGATCATTAGGTTATGGTGATTGCTATTGAAGGCAGCTTCTTGGAGCAGGATAGCCTAGTGGTCTGGGTGTGGTTAGCCTAGGATAGCCTAGTGTTCCCAGCCGGAAGGTCACGGGTTCAAGTCACACAGTTGGCTTACCTGGAAGTATCCTTGAGCAAGATGCCTTTGCAATACTAGTAATTATACTCATTGTGAGTAGCTTTGGATAAAAGTGTCAGCTAAACGATCTAACCCTTGTGATGTCCTCTGGGTCAGAATGGCCCAACGCACTAGCTCTTTGTGGCAGATAGAAGGCGCTAAACCTAATTATACTGCTGGCACAACAAGATATGAGTTTGAAACCCGAGGACAACAGGAGGGTTAAAAGGCACAAAAACACAACACAAATACATAAATCAATAATTAATAAAGAATTAAATACACACAGCAATGCCAATTGAAAAACACACAAATCCTACCCAATCAGATGTCGCCGCCGTGTGGCCAAACACGAGATTTTTGAGTACATCACAAGGGCTAATTGGTGAGCCACACTGTCTACCTGGGGAAGTTAAAGGTGGGCACAACTGAAATCAATGCTCCACTGAGGATGTGTCAAAGCAACATGTTGCCCACCAAACAGAAGGATAACTGTGCAGACACTCAGTGAGAGGTGTTCCTTGTGTTGTGTGCATCAGTCAGGCTCTTCACTGGCGAACGGGCTGATGTACCAGGCACATTCTTCTAATTACATATCTGAATTAATGAGAAAGTGGGATTGAGGTGATTATGTTACATTCTATTAATCTTCAAGTCTAATTAGATGATTGCGACAGCATATTCACATAAACACAATAAGAGCGTGATACGGATTGTTCTCGCCATAGCAAACATACAGTATGACTATCATTTTATTGATATTGGATAAAAGCAAGTATTGGCAAGGGTTAAAAGCTAAATCATGGAGTCAAATTGGTTTATTTTGGCATCGTGACAAACTGTGCTCATATACTTCTGACAGCGTTTAATTATCGCAAGTGCATTTCCAAATGCACTTCTGTCATGAGCAAACATGTGCAGCGAATCCTCCATATGGTGCATTTCAGATGCCAGGGCGGAAGGAAATGACGCTTCAGGGGCCCTAGCAAATGCATTGTGGGGCTTTCGGTTAAGTAATCAGAGGAACAGAATGGTTTTATACCCATCAAAAATACAATCAAAATCTATCGGGCAAGAAAAGACAGCTTTGTTGGTGGCAAGTTACACGTTTTGGCCAGAATACAGCTCGGAAGTGCAGACGGTGGATTTTAGTGGTCCACATGAGCATGTAAAGCAGTTGTGCAACATGTGGCACAATGCACTCGTCTGTGGTGAAGCGACTTTATTAATATAATATTGATCTTCACACCACCAGGAAGTGAGGGAGAGAATACCTGCTCTTTCAACCATCTTCTTCTTTGTTCTCTCCCTCGCTCTCTGTCTCTTCCCTGCTGCTAACCATTTCTTCACTCTTATCCAGACAGGCAGGCTGGCTAATTTCACTTGGGAGTGCCAATGCTGCCAGTCAGTGGGTTCATCCAATCTTTCCATAGACCATTAAGAAATTGCCCATCCATGCCCAGAGCAGCACTTTCGGTTGGGCTAATAAGGATGAGATCAGCCTTATTGAACAGTTAAATGTTGCCATTGTTCCACTTGCCTACCTTGAATTGACCAGCTGAAGTGATCTGGTCCCAGGGAAGGGTTTATAGCCAAAGGAACGGCTGGCGTGGCATTAATGACTGCATGTTGTTTATGCGTCATCGGGCACAATGTTTTATTTCACTCCGCTAGGCCTTTTGTTCTTACAGGAGGGCATAGCACTCTGAGAACACGCACACGCTCACATAAACATTATTTAGAGTGCGCCAGTAGGTACCCCTTGATTCCCTGTTACCACCTCCACTCCAGGTTGCGGTTGTCTGGCGAGCACTGTTAAGTCGTCACATTTGATTTAGTGAGTCGTGACGTGGCGGGGACTTGCTATCCACGGACGCCTGTGTTGCCAATTTGAAAATGTAAATAACTGCTACTGTACAATCCACATCTTTCAGTGTTTTGTGTCGTGCTCACGAGAGGGATTATAAACATCTTACAGCATATCATATCACAACTACACATACTTGCATATGCAGTATATTGTATACACGGTGTATATAGAGTAAATAGATACATGGAAGTGCAGATAGATAGTGACGGGGCCCAGAGTGTGTTGGCCAGATAATCTATGAGGCCTGTACTACGGTAATCACCAATCATGTCCCGTGTGTTGCTGCCGTGCATTGTCCGCGCTCTTCCATTAGCCTAATGTTCCGTTTGTTCGTGCCGACTGCTGCGGTGTGCGAAAGCGATGTTATGGACGTGCGCGAGAGGAAGGAGGAGCACGGAGAGGAAGGAGGAGACTGCCGAGCGCTCTCCGTCCTTGCCGGGGGGGGCAGCAGCAGTCGTGGGGGGAGGGAACACCCGCACTTCAACATGTGTTGCCCGCGCCCTAATCATGCGCTTGTGACGCGTGCGCCTGGTAACGGCGGGGCGCTCCCACGCACGCTCATCCCGTAAACGAGGATGTCGAGGCCGCGGTGAACATCTGGCCGTCCCACTCCCGCAGCTGTACGGGACAGCTGCTTAACGTCACGCGCGCCCACAAAGCAGCTCTGGGAATTACACATTTTCATTCAAAGGCGGAGTCGGGGATTCTGGAGAAAGCGTGTTGATATTTGTATTTGTGTATTCGATCAAAACAACAGCGCCTCTGCCTTCAATGCCGTGGTGTGCTCCCTCAGTGTCCTGAGGTGAGGTCCGCACCAATTTGTTTGTGCTCCCATTCACAGAGCCATGGCTGTGGAGAAACACCTCATTATTTTCCGCGCACACACAGACTTTATTTGTGGACGGCTCACTCCGCCTTTAAATTTTATACTTATGAATCTTACATGGACAGTTCACTTTCTATTCTCAGAATACTGTTCATTGCAGTGCTGTTCTAATTGCTTTGTGAAAGAGCAGCAACAGAGGAGCTGTGGATAACATCCGCCTCACAGATAGAGCTCGAACAGACTGTCCACAGAGTCATTGCATCCTATTAGCACACTCAGCAGTAGTAGAGACACACATTAGTCAGAACCAATGATAGCAGGTTGCCAGACAGCACTGCAAGTCATGGTATGGGAGAGATCACAGCCACTTTCTCCAGACTATCCATTCCTGACTGTGTTAACGTACAGTAAAGACATCATTTAAAGTTGTTTCCCTGCTGAACTGAAATTGAAGTTTGGTGTTGTTTGTTTCATTTCTGACTCAAATAAACTGGTTGAGCAGTGTCAGCGATGAAAACCACCCCGCACAAGCTGGGTGCAGTGTACTACAAGATATTTCTTCAATAAAGCTATCTGTCGTATAAAAAGTGTGGGAATGTGTGCTTCATCTTCATCAATCTTCCTCAGGTTGACTTCCAAACAATGTGACACTGACTTGTGCCGATCCTCTCAGCCCTAGATTGGAGACGAAACCAAACTGTAATTCTGCTCCAATCCGACGCATTCTCGCTGCTACACAACAGGGGAGATCCACGTGCCCGTCCTGAAGGGTTTAAATATAGGCCCGACATGCAACTGCCTCGTTGCCATCGCTCTACTCTCACTCGTACCGCACGTCTCCAGGTGTTCTCCCCGCCATCGATGCATCATGTCCCAGGCTGATATAGCTACCAGTGTTGGAGTAAACATGGCTCACAGGGGTTTTCCCTTTCCCACCAACAGAACAGCAGAGAGAATCAGCTCCCTACCACAACCACCCCACTTGTGTAAACATTTTTGAAGAAAAAACAAAATCGATTACACTGCACCCCAGGTAAAGGATTAAAAAGTGATTTGTTTTATAGCAGAACACAGCCAAGATGCTGGTTGCAGGCGTCTTCTAGCATCCTACAATACCCCAGCGCCATTGTGGCAAACATACAGACATCACTCTGACTCCCATATCAGGTAAACAGGAAAGCATTTATGGTTATTAAGCCACCACGTGTCATTATTGGTTCTCCTCCCCGGTGGGGACATTAAATGAATTCTGCATAAACTCACACACACATACTGAGACTTTAACTAGCCAAGCTCTTGCCTTCTATAAATCTGTTCACAGAGCAAATTCAATGTTCATATCACATCATTGCCGATATTTTACCTCACTGTGCCAGCCTCTAAAACCAACAATAATAATCTCCCAATAATTAGGTGCTCCTTATCACCACTAGTACTATTTGTTCAGCTTTGATAAGGGTGTGCTATCACAGAGGAGGGCAGCTAGGAGGGTGGCCACTCGGTTTGAGATGCAACGCTAGACTCCCTCACAGGCTTCACTTCACATACAGCAAGACGTGCACTTCTGGCAACTACATCATTATCTGTGTTTTACCCCAGGCAGGGATTGTCGGCTGATATTTGTAGCCCCAAGCTAGATTTCATGCTCATATTAAAAGACGGTTAAGGCCCTGAAAACCTCTAGCTACAGTACAACTAGCTACAGTACATATACAGTATAGCTGGATCATTGTGTCACATAGGGTTGTGTCAGTTACCTAGGATATGTTGGTTACCTGGGTTGTGTCAGTTACCTGATATGTTGGTTACCTGGGTTGTGTCAGTTACCTGAGATATGTTGGTTACCTGGGTTGTGTCAGTTACCTGAGATATGTTGGTTACCTGGGTTGTGTCAGTTACCTGAGATAT
>JAODUG010065403.1:2561-23385 GCA_027564795.1 Aphredoderus sayanus
GGGGCCTGCAACTGCAGATTTTTGGATAGATTTAGTCTTTTCACACCGCACTTATAGCATATGGGTATGGGGGTTGCGCATAAACTGTGTAAACTGTGTTTGTCTATGTCGTTGTTTTGTCTCAACCGAGGATTGTCATTGAAAACAAAACAAGACATCATGTATCCTGCCCATAATGGGTGGTTGTAAAATACTTTAGTTCTTTTGCACTATATGTGTTTAGTTTATTGCTGGACCTGGAGACAGGGCTGTTAGTCATTCAGTGATGTGGTGAAATCCACTGATGGCTGCTCACAGTAGTGGATTAGGGAGGTTTTGGCGGTGACAGCCACCTCTATCTGTCTGTCTCCACCTGGATAATGTTGCAGAAGCTCTCATGCTGACATCCAAGGGCTGACAAGGAATGAAGGACCTCGGTGTGTTCTATCAGTGATTCACCATTTACAGTTGTACTGTTATGTACAACACACACACACACACACACACACACACACACACACACACACACACGCAGACACATGCACACACACACACACACACACACACACACACACACAGAGATTCAGCAAGAACCCTCTCCCCAAATATATAATTCCCAAATCAACCTCAAATAGATTCCTAAATAAAGGCACTTTATAGCTGGTTTCTCAGTGTGACCTCCCACAATCATGGAACATTGTGCATGTGTTTTATTTAACAACCCAAAGGTGATCAATTGAGAAAGCCTCTACTACACAAACATGTAATATAAGTTGTTTAAATACCAAAACCCTACAGTAAGGAAACCTGACAAAATAAGTTAATTGTCTATAAACCAATGTATCATATCTGTGTGCTTGAAATTATGATGAAATATTATAATCTTGAAATTATACAAGAAGTATATAGGCTACCTTCACAATTGTGAATCTAGTTGAGCTAAATAATTATTACCAGCACACAACCATTTTCCTAAAGACAATATTCATTTATTTTCATGCCATATGCTGTATCCTATGTGTGCAGCCTTAGGTTAGATTTGATTACCATAATTTTTTCATTACATTGTATATGTCACAAATACATGAGAGTAAATGAGCACATCTCATTATGCCCCAGACATTAGAATGCCTGGGCAAATTATAGCCATAAACAAGCTGAAATTGTCCACTGAATGGTAATGAACCAATTAAGTGTCTTATCTTGATAATTACACTTTCATCTCTATTGTAATACAGTGGTGGTTACCCCATCATACGTCAAGAAAAGAAAAAACGAAGTGGTCTGCCGCCTCTTGAGAAAGAAAAGGTTTTCCTGCTGTCCCCAATTTCACCAGTGTGAAGCCTCGTAATTAATATCGTCTTTTACTCATATGGCATTAATTCGCTGAGGTGAAAGGGGGGGCGCTTTATGGAGTCTATGGTTCCCAAGGCACTGTAGCTGTACAACATAAATGGATCCCCAGCGTGTAGCCGCTATTAATATGACGGCGTAGTGAAGTGTCTTTGTACCAGCTGTGTTCTGAGGGCTGCAGCAGGTTCTCACTACACTGCGGAGAAGAAATAGAAATCACCGCTGGACGCTTGCTGTCACCTCTGCTTCATTTACTGTAGAATCATTCTAACAGTACACTCACGGTTGTCTGGGATTAGCCTCCTTATCTATAAAGTCAGCAATAGGAAACCATTAGCTTTTGAGTACATCAATCTTTCCTTCATGATTTTTAAGACTGTTATAGTGAGTCTACTTTTAGACTCTTCATGGATTGAAAGGCGAAACGAGTTATACCCAGTGTGGTTGTTTTCGAGGATGGCAAATAATTCAGAATATCTTCTCATCAAAAAATATTCACGTACGGCTACAGACTTTCAATAAGGTGGCGTTAACGGCGATAACATTGCTCTGCCACAAGAGAGCGCCATTGAATAAGACGCAAATTACAAATGTCAAAAATGCGTTATACCGTCATTAATTAGTTTTTACCAGCTAACCTATTAACAACATTTTCATATGAACTACTGCTTGGGAGGTAAATTCTTGCAAACAAACATTGTTTATCAAAACAATAAAATAGACTACTAATAAAAAAAAGATGCACAGGCTAACATTACAGTAGCCTGCTAGTTAGATATTAGACTTAACTTTGAACATTGTGTACATTGTTACAGCATCAGACGAATAAAGGTTTTGAAATGAAAATGTATGTCCAACATTCTTGTGAATATAGGCTACTGACAATATAGGCTACTGGGTTATAAAATATAAAATTCTGAGAAGGAAATGTAAACTGATTTTGGTCAGTGAATATATGAAACTTGTCATGACAACACAATGGTTAAGCATGAAAGCATGCCTACATGCGCATGTACTTTGATTTACAAAATGACACACTGCAGATATGTGTATCTGCAGTGCACAAACATACACACACAGACACACACGCACACGCACACACGCACACAGTAGCTCTTCTGGGCATTTCCCACAATGCACCATGTCCATGATGCCTGTGGTTTTAGGAGAGCTTGGATGATTTGTTTTGAGCACATTTCTAGGAGGATGTCTGTCACACATGCCCTACAAATTAATATGCAAAATAACAATATGTTTAACATGTTTGTTTTTTTGTTTTTGTATTAACATAATTGTTTGGACAATTTGTAGACCAGGTGTTTCTCTAAGCAGGGGTTAACTGATTAGCAACATCAATCATTGTCTTCATAGGAAACAGTTGATATAAAGGAGGAGGCATGTGGCTCCTAAGTCAGTGTGGTCATACAGTGTACCTTGTAGAACGAAGGTAACTATAGGGAGAGCTGCTGGGGCCTTATTATTGGATGGACATACGGTAGTCAATAGTTTATTTTCATAGTTGTTCTGTAGTTTGGTATGAAGTTGTTTTTCTAAGTATTGTTTTGATCTCAGTTATTATTATGGATTGTGTTATTCCTGCGCTCTGCGGTGTTGGCTATTGTTGATACCTGCTGATGAATAAACACACCTCGACTGCAGTAGTGAATTTTTCCTCATTATGTGCAAGTCACTTTACCACACTAAGGAAATCATAGTTTAAACAAGAAACAATATAATATTCTGAACTGTCCATATGTTAGCTCAAATAATCTACTTTTATTATAATAAATAACGTTCTATTGTGTCAGTAATGCACATTTAATGAAATGTGTGCAAAAAATAAATAATTCTGTTTGTTTAGGTTAAAAATTAAAATCCTCCAAAGTTTGCAACCCTTTGAACTGCATGTGGAATACTGTATACTCCACTTTACTGGGGAATAGATCATACAAGATCAATACATTGCAAATTGGGTTTGGATCATTTGTTTGTTCTAGTGTGTTTGTTCTAACAGCTGATAATGCCATTGTGAATTCATTTGTGAAAAAGAGATGAAAGAAAGATCATCCTGTGGTCTGAATGTTTGCCACCTTTAGGCGATGCACTATAATGTAACAAAAACATAGCTTGTCATTTTTTACATTGACATGATATTATCAAAAATCTCAGCCTTCTATTTTACTGCAGGACATCTTGAGAGCTAAAGTTTTAATGATGTTGGGCAACAATGATTTAGAATAAATCTGTCCAGGATGAAATTTATCTGGAACCAATGTAATTTTAGATGGCAAGAGTCAAGGGGGGATTTTAGGTTTATCATAAACAATGGACCATAGTGAAATCCAATAACAGGTCCGTTTTGAGGTATAAAAGATTAGCTTTTAATCCTGTTGTCATGAAAGTACTCAAACGTCTGTATCAACAATAGTCCATATTATTGTTAATCTCTGGCTCAGTGCTGGTTCCCCCGAAACAAAAGCTAATGTGAAAAGACAGGAGCTCTGACAGTTTCTGAATACTTGGGTGTTGTACGGCTGCTCGGTCTAGCTTGACAGTGTTTGCTGGGGTGCTGGTCCCTTATCAACAAGGCTCATAGCTGTAGCCTGGCAAAACCATTTGGATTTTGCAAGCTCCGCCTCTACAACTGGCTCATAATATTGGCTTTACATACAGTATATGTCTGGAAACATTGTTTGTCATCAAGTGGTGCTAACAGGTGTCAATCAAATCAATACTGAATTTGACCACCTTCAACTAATTAGCTCAATGGTCTTTGACCATTAGGAGTGCTCAACGTCAAAACGCTCATATGAGTCGTTTTCAGAGACATGCAAAATCAACCGATGTGGTCATATTCATAGGACGACCAGCCTGGATTTTCAACATCAGGTGGTGGCAGATGACTACATTCAACCAATCAGAACAAGACCCATGTGAGGACGATTGTTTCGAGCCTGCACCACCTACCTGTTGATTGCTGGGGACAGCAATTAAAATCCAAACAATTACCATGACTGACACACTCAAAGTACAGCATGTCAAAGTTAAAAGCATGTTCAAAAACAGCATATTCAAATTAAGACCACGTTCAAGTAAAAAAGAATGCTGTGTGCGCATGAAAACGATGTGACCAGGAAGATGCCTGCCTGGCACTTCATTCACGGTTTGTTTCATTTCTCAGGGCTCACAGAGACAGAACTGACCGTGAGCTCTCATTGACCATGCTGCAGACCAATTACAGACACGTCAGCCTGTCTGATGAGGCCAGGTATAGAGCTGGAACTGTGATGAGAGAACAGCTCACATATACTGTCATTTGTGGTTATGTTCAATTATAATAAATTAACGTTGACGAATGTTGGGAAGGAACACAAGGTAATCAGTTCTTTCTGAGAGTCTACTTAGCTGAAGCAGAAGGAAATCAAATAAAGCCTTTGCTTCCTGCATAATCACTGCAAAATCCACATTGTGTCCATTATGGCTGTATGTGATAGATTCAGTTTTAAACAGCATTCTGTTGAGGTGCCACGCAACAACAATCTTGGGAGAAATTGATGATTGAAAGCCATTTAAACATTTCTAACTCAAACTGTAATGTTTCTAAGATATAGAGAAAATATACTGTATCTCAATCTAATGCTATTGTTTCTATTGGTTTTAATATTTACATGGAAGGTTACAGTACATCCACTGAACTTTTGAGGTTAGCAAAGCAAAATGGGAAGCAAAAGCCTCTATGTGTGGTATCTGTGTTACTTATGCCAGTCCGCAGGAAGTCGAGTGTGGAATTGGATGTGGCAGCACGTTCTAACCCACATAATCACGGGAAAAAGCAAGGAGTGCTTGGGGCTTTCTCTCATAAACTGCCTCATCTCTCACAGTCAAGTTCTGCACCTGACAAGAGTTATCATCTTCAAAATGTTGTCTAAATATATTATACAGATGCTGCTCAAACCAGTACCAGAAACACATTTAAATTTACAGCATTTAGCAGATGTTCTTTCAAAGCGACAGTTTATTTGTCAATATCTGAATACACCGGTTATGTTAAGCAGACAACATAATAATGACACAAGCATGGCTAACTTATCCATACGTTTTACAGCATTACCTATTATATTATAACATACTTCAAAACTTCATTCGAACCTCAAACCAAGTAGACGTCTCAGAGCTGATCCTAATAAAGAGCAAGAAGAAGGTTTGAGATATCTGTTCATGCACCTGGTCAAGTAAAGTGGAAACCTTAAAAAAGTGAGAGACATTCATTCAACAATGCCTTGCTGTCAATTAACACTCCACGAATAAGAACAAGTACTATTGTATTCTAAAATAATGGGCCATTTGGGTATAATACAATATCCATTATTATATAAAGAACATTGGTAATTCTGATTTTTTCCTTTTTCTTTTTAAAGACAGCCTTCATATTTAACAACAGCTAATGCATTGCACATCAGTCTAATGTGACTAGGTCTTTCAGTTGAAGTTTTTAATCTGTGTGAACATGGTTTAAGATGATGACCATATGTATTAAGCCATCACATTTCACCCTCTCATAAAAATAGTGTTTATAAATGAATGTGGGTTTTGCAGCATCAAGCTGGAATGAATTAAGATAACAATACTGTACAATGTGGTGATTAGGCTTACATAGATCAGTGCTTGTAACTGTGGGGCTTCCCTGTGTAGAAAGTGGGAATCTTCCATGACAGCTCTTGTGTTGATGCCATGGACCAAACGCCGATTGTCCCCTTTCATGCACTAAAACGAAATGCGCCCCTGATATTTGTTTATATATATATAAATAATTTTACTGAATTTAGATATTTCATTGTTGTAACTTTGTAAGGGCCAAGCCAGGCAGTGAACTCTGTTTAAAAATAAGGTTGACTAATTTGTGTCTTTATTTCATTATATCAGCATGAATTCAAAAGATTCCTTCCACCCACGCAGCGCCAAACCCCACCACCCTACAACCCAACAACCCCAGACACACTGACCAACCCTCAACCGTTTCGTCTCACGTGTCATAGCACACGACTCATGGACTCACGGACGCATGGCGTGGGCAGAGGATGTGGTATGACGAGGGAGGGGGACCCTCCTGTCAATAAGATGTTATTACATCTTATGAAAGTGATGACGCGCATTATGCTAAATGAAATAAGTTAGCATTCAATAATTATCCCATTGCATGGAGTTGTGTATTATTGCTCGGTGCAGCAATGCTTTTTCTATATTTTATGCCAGTCTAAAATGAATCATATGATTGAACTTTATCTGTCAGTCGAATTATAATTTTGTTTGATATTCGACATTCAGATTATACTGAAAGGTCTGCCGGAATGCAGAACACACAAAAATCACAAAAGTAAAATAAAATATCCACGAATAACAATGACAACATAATCTAAACAAATGTCCAACAGCCCACGCATGAACAGGATAGGTTGTTGAAAAGCATAGCTTACCGCTACATTCATTTCCTATTATGTTAAAAGCCTTTCTAAAGGAAAAGCTGGGCACACTATCCCACACAGTGGAGAGCATCGAGGGGTGAGGCGCGCATCACAGGCGACAACCCCCAGCTAGACGCAGTGCCAGAGCACAGAACGCGGCAGTCTTGGCAGAAAACTGTCGTGCACTTACAGTAGTTCAATAGGAGAGCTTCTTCTTACTGCTTGTTTATTAGGCTGGGACCTTCGCCGACTCAAAACTAAGCGGACCCGCTCCATTGGAGATAGGTACTGTACATACAGTAAGCTATATCTGGGGAATGCACGGCCATGGTTACGGTTGAATGGAGCAACACAACAATAATGTCATTTCACAGCTGCAAATTGGAGACTGGATATACACGCCGAAAGTGGGAATAACTGAGTTCTGGGACACAGGATGGACACTGCAGAGGCGATTTTGTCCGCGCTGGTGGTCGTGATAATTATAGTGTCGTTGCTGTCCAATGTGCTGGTGCTGATCTGCTTTCTGTACAACCCGGAGATCCGAAAGCAAGTGCCGGGTCTTTTCACCCTCAATCTCACCTTCTGCAACCTGTTGCTGACCGTGTCCAACATGCCGCTAACTTTAGTGGGACTCGTCAACAAGGTGCAGCCCGGAGGCGACAGGTTCTGTCAGACCATCGGTTTCATGGAGACCTTCCTGTCGACCAACTCCATGCTGAGCATGGCCGCGCTGAGCATCGACAGGTGGATAGCGGTGGTGTTCCCCCTGAGGTACCACTCCAAGATGCGCCACAAGGACGCGGCGTTCGTGCTCGGATACACGTGGGCGCACTCCATGTCGTTCTCCGCGGTGGCAACCTGCCTCTCTTGGGTGGGATACCACCAGATTTACGCGTCATGCACCCTGTCTAACGTGCGGGCGAAGAGCCGGACGCAGTTTGTGATCTTCACGGTGTTTTTCCACTCGTGCACGTTCTTGCTGTCCTTCATAGTGCTGTGCGTCACGTACCTCAAAGTGCTGAAAGTGGCGCGGTTCCACTGTAAACGGATTGACGTGATCACCATGCAAACCTTAGTATTGTTAGTGGATATTCATCCAAGGTAAGGTAAATTGATCAAGAAAACATTAACGAATACAATCAATCAGTATACCAACCAAATCATTTACAGTACTATCTATCTATTTATCAATATATCCATCAAAATGTGACACTAGGTGCCATATTAAAAAAATCTTCAAATACACTAAACACAGATAGTCTCAATTATAAAAACAGTCACTGTATAACCTTGAGGAATATATATAACCAACTGCCTTAGAAGATAATTAGCAGGCATGCACAAAGACACCATGAAAAGGCCAATCAATAGGTGGGAACCCCACCACCATTTAAATTAGTGGATGCAATCCCCCCAGGCAATTCACTTGGAATGTCAAACAAGCATTGTAATTTATTAAGATACATCAGAACCCCAGAAAAAATATGTTCCATGCTTTCAATGGGTTACAGTATTACAGTGACAATGTGTCAGGAATGGGATTCTGTTGAAATTATATCCTCCCTGAGTAATTGCTTATGGTTCCAGAACCCACATAGAGGAAACATAATATACAGTATGAACAAATTGAAAATGTTGCATTGTAATATGCAGTGTTTGTCAGCTTGCAGTTAATGGTATTTGATTAGACAACAAGATTAGAGAAAGCATTTTACTGTAAAATGTAACAGAAATATACAATATTCTACACCGATATACAGTAGATCGGCTTTGAATGCTTGCGGGAACAGTCACTGTGTCACTACAGTTCAGAAAATGTAACTTATATTGGGACAGCCTATAGAGCCATGATAATAATTACTTTAACCTATTTATGTTTGAGCTTAAACAAAACACAGACACACACACACACACGCACGCACATACTGTACACCCCACCTCACCACCCACAGACACACGCTCACACAATCACAAACAGACACTCACACGCACACAGGACTTTGTACGCACGCATGTTCTCACACACACGCGGTCAAGTCATTATTCTGAAAGGGGCTCCAACGTTTTCGGATTCATGAATAATGAATAACAATGAATAATTAACTCAGATTAGTCCTATTATTAGCATCCAGGGCTGTTCCCTTCCCATAGCGCATAACGTTTGTGCTCGTACATTCTGCATTTGCACGCGCGCACACAGCCTGATTACACGCAAGACGGTGTTGACGGCGATATGCCGGGCCGCGTGTGTTTTGCCTTGCCAGTGTTCGCCAGCGTTGCCTGGAGGAGCAGAGGAGGAGGAGGCAGCGGGCCACCAAGAAGATCAGCACCTTCATCGGCACCTTCATGCTCTGCTTTGCGCCCTACGTGATCACAAGGTCCGCGCACAGACACTCTGCAAGGGGAGTGGGGGGAGGATGTGTGTGTGTGCATGTGGGCGGGGAGTGGGGGAAGGGAGGGGGGGGGGGGAGGGGTAGCCAGCGAGCAAGTACACACTGCGGCATGTCTGTTAGAGCAGCGGGTTTCTCCAAAACTCCTTTGCTGTCAGCCACCCCCAACCACCCCCACCCCCCAACTCGCCCCACACACAGGCCAGAGTTGGGAAGATGAGATTGGCTGACCTTGTGATAAGTAATATGCCTGCGCCTCCACTGTTGGTGCTGCATTAGCACTTTCACCTCCCCTAGCTGGTCGTATACGGACGCACCTCGGCATTCTGGGTAGAGTCAGCCCCCTCCCCCATCCTCCCATCACTCGCCGTGCGCGTCTGTCTGGACGCGACAACAAACGAGGTCCCTAATGAGTCACGATATAAGTGACGCGCGCACGCAGATGTGTTTTGGGGGACTCGTCTGAATGCGCTCAGACAAATAGGACCGTCGCAGGACTTAAGTTAAATCATTGGCTCCATGGCGGCATACATTACTCAATTTGATAATAAATGGTCGATGAACAATTACAGACTGAATCTATTTCACTAAAAGCTCTTCCATTGCTTTTCTAATAACCATTTACTGCCAGGGTCACCGTATTTAATTGCAGCCTATATAGTAAAAGCACTGCTGTAATGGGAGGAAGCTTGTTTAACCTCGTGTTCACCTCCAAGCAAGTATTCTTAGGCAACTAGAGGTGATGTCTGCCAGGCTTCGCAAGGCTAGTGTTAATGTGCTGACGCGGCCTGATTACAGACAGTACAATCACACAGAGTGCACAGAGGGCTGGTTTTTATGACACTGCATCACTGACGGTAGCCCATATTCCCATTATCAGCATTAGAATAGTATAAAACTGCATTGTAAAAGCATATATTTGCTGCTGATGTCGCATTCAGTGACATTACAGTATTACATTACTGTATTAGAAACAGCTGTCTCCATTAGCAAGGTAGTACAAGCAGGTACTGTAAAAGTTTAATCAAGACACGTGTGTTTATTACAATCAAAAAGGGAATGAGAACAATTTGTGGTAGACTCTTGACAGATTCTAAGAATCTTGACAGACCCTCATTTTTACCCTTCAGCTTGTAGAAGCTTTGCTCTGACACACACTATTAAGCAAAAACACACACACTAATTGGTTCATTTTTAGATGCCCACCACAGTTGAGATACGTTTGTTTTATAACTATTAATGTTGGATCATTGAGTTCTGCTTTCCCTGCAGCTGCGAAGGGGAAAAATCCTCTTCAGGGCCTCTTTGTGCAGATGGGGAAAAAAAGCCTCATAAGTCAACAAAATATATTAGACAGTGAGGAGGAAACGGTACACTCAGTTTCACTTTTGACAGCTGCCTACATTCTATTGAGTGGGTTATTGACTTTAGCTGTTGCAGTCAAGGAAACTTTCAGCCAACAGTTTGAAAAGACTAAGACCATTTTTTGATTCCCATGCTTTAACTGTAGCTGTATTCTATTTATACCGGCTCCATGGGGACCATGGGTCAGTAAAGGTTGAGAACCATTTGGATTTCTATAAAATTGTAGAGTAAAAATACAACCATGCTAAATACTGCCAGCCATCTTCCCACTGAGATCATGCTGATAGTGTAAGCAGTGAAGTAAATCTGCATACCATATACTGAATATTTCTGAAGATGTCTGACATTTCACATAAAGACTTGCTGTGGATAAAAGCGTCTGCAACATGCTGTAAATGTAAATGTACTTTCTGCAGGATTGTGGAGTTATTTCCAGCGGTGCCTATCAACCCCCACTGGGGGATCGTGTCCAAGTGCTTGGCGTACAGCAAGGCGGCCTGCGACCCCTTCGTGTACTCTCTGCTCCGCCACCAGTACAGGAAGACGTGCGGTGACATCATCAACCGGCTGTTGAAGCGCGGCTCCCTGCACGCCTCCGGCCGCGGGCGGGAGCGCCCGCGAAACAACGTAGTAGCCGCTGAGTGACTGGAGTCGTTGGTCGGGTTGCCCCGGCAACCCTCAACAACAGCACGCACTTGCACAGACACACACGCACACACGCATACACGCACGCGCACGCGAGCGAATGCGCACGCAAGGTTGATATATGTCATCAGTGATGAAGGGGTTAGTTACTCGGCGACCGGTTCTTTGTACTTGGCCAGGAGCACCAGCAAAAAAATCACTCAAGAGCTGCCAGCGCGAGTCTTGGAGGTCGGCACCGTTCCACGACCAAGGGATATTACTGACTGTGTTGCTGCAGCAGTCACACATCGGGTTGGTTTGGGCAGCTGTGACCCTGCTGGATTTCACCCTGGGGGTGGAAACATTGGGCTTAGCGGCTGTCACTATTAGGGTGGCTTTCAGTACAGTCGATGCATTTACAATTGGGGACTTTGTATTGAAATTGACCACCTTGCGTAATCTCGGCACAGAAAAGGGACTTCTTCTAATGATTTGCACTGTGTTTATAAGTGATATGTACAGAGGTAGCACTGAACAGTAGCTTAACCCAAACTTGACACAATCTAAGAAATGTCAAATTATGCCATTATATTAATAAAAATGTGGTACTGTTGAGTTTGGCTCAGGTATTTCAAAGATGTGATTAAAACACCGGCCACGTTTACTCAATTTCCTAGTGGATTAATACATTTTTAGCAAATCTTTGCCAATTTCCAGGGCACTCTGCCATAATTTCACATGTAAATGGTGTTACAGTTGTAGTAGAGCATGGGCTCGAATATATTTATTATCAAAATGGTTTATCAGATAGCCCATGATACATTTTGTGTTTCCCATTTGAGAGAAACACAGTGCTTGTGTGTGTGTGTGTGCGTGTGTGTGTGTGTGTGTGTGTGTGTGTGTGTTTTCAGAGACCAACTGAAGGTCTTACCAAATGCTACAACAGTATGTTTATGGGAAAATAGGCTGTCAGTATGTCAACCATGCTGTTGTGACTGACATTTGCCCTGCAGCTTGTTTGGTCAAGTGGAGCGTAATTGACTGTACTTGCCTTGGCTTGCACCCACAGAGAGACTCCCATTCTATTGAGAATGCTGTGTGTTTTCTCATGTACAGTATTTGGCTACATGGACTTGGAAAGGAAACCCATTTGAACTACATAATTTTATATATGTGCTTTGATATACAGGGTGATTACTTATTTATGAACTGAGAGCAATAATGATCTTTGCTCATTATTTACAGTGCAGATGTAGCCATTTCATTCAAAATACTACAAATGTATTTGCTGGTATAACTGCAGTGACCCGTATAGGACGATAGACCCCATATTTATTAAGATTTGTCTCATTATACTTATTTTTATTTAATGGGTAGCTTCTAAATGCCCCTCTTTACCTAATATTTTCTTAATGAGTAGGTAGACATAGGTTCAGCGACATATTGGTTCAGCAATGTCACAGCACTGTAAGACTTTCTAAGCATTCCTTGGAGACTCTTCTAGGCCAAGGTCAATATTGTCAGTTGGTGTAATCTTTCCACTACATGTTATATCCATAATCACACTTTATTATTTATTTATTTATTAATTAATTAATTTATTTATTTATCTATCTATATATCTATCTATTTATTTACCTACAATATCTATATATTTATCTATCTAATTATTTCTTGAAAACAAAACAAGAAAAATATATTTTTTGTTGTTTTAAAAAATATTTTACAGATGGTTATCAATGTATAACATTTCACTTTCTTTTTTTTCTTTCTTTTTATTAAGGAACTGCAATAGCTTTATGCAATAGGAATATGAAATGCATTCAATACAGTAGTAACAATAACATATGCTATACAAATGCTGGGACAGTGCCAAAATCATTTAGATAATGCAGAGTAAGCAAAATATCATTAGCTGCAATTAATTTTCACAGCATTGCATTTACAGACACTTTTGCCGAAAGCGACTTAACAGTGAGTACAGTTACAATAATAGGAGCAGATAGGGGTTAGGCATCTTGCACAAGGATGCTAACAAATAGGGCAGGCATGTTGGGGATCAGACTCACAACTTTAAAGCTGTTCTCTGTTAATGGGCTATGGATACATGCATGACAGCCACTAATATATTCATCTAATTTGAAGACAGCAACATATGGCTTTAATCTGTATTTGTGAGTTTTAATATATTTTAATCATAAGGACTGCATACATGTGCTAGTCCTGGTTATGTATTGGATGTACTATTGTACAGCATCATCTAAGACAAACAATGCCTTAAATTATGTATTATAGTTGTATTCTGTATTTGGGTACAGCATGGGATTTAAACAGATTAATTTGTAGAACAAAAATATAATTAGGTTATTGTTACATTAGAATACACCAGAATCTGCCTCTGTTACTGTATCCATGTTGTTGCTTTTCATGGTAAATTCTTGCTGATGTTTTACACTTATGTAGATTATATATAGGGTTATTTTTCTCATAAACTATGAGTATGGATATTAATGTGTCAGTAGTTGGTAATTAACAAGCTAAACCTGACAAGGTATATGGAGAAAGATTTAGATTTATTGAAAGTGTTTGAAAACAATATTTTTGTGTCTTTTGATATACATATGTGATGTATTACAATAACGTACAATGTTTGTTAGAGTGTCGCAGAATGTGCTGCCTCAAATGCAAGCGATAAATTGTTGTTGATAGCTAAATTATGTGTACTATACCTCATTTATTTAGGGTCACTGACATTTTTTGTGATGAACGTATGTACCTCTATTTATTCCAGTTGGCCTGATAGTGCTGCTATTCTTTTTAAGGTGTTATTGTGACGTTAGCAAGGAAAACATCCCAATTCTGAGATGCTCTTTTCATTATAATGATGACACATATAATGATGATGATGTTCCTGTTGATGTGAAGATAGACGGTTTGCTATAATAAGGACAATGATGATGAAGCTGTATGGTCATGGCAATGAATAAAGTAGACTGGTTTGGTCATTTTGCCTGAGTGAGTCTTTCACACCTCACAATTTATTCATGAAAGACTTAAAAATAAGTATTGTTCATCTTTCTTTTTTTCATCATTAGTGTAGGCTACTTTTATCAACCTATAATTATAATTAGCCTACTTAATGCTTTCATTTCATATTTGGGGGACACAAATAATTTGTGGTTAAAACAAAGAAACCATAAATATGTGGGGAGAGTAGAACATTATCTTTGTATCCATGGCGATTGAGATCATTTTGTGATGGCAAATGCCCAGTAAAAAGGGAATGTTGTTTTGTTGTTCACACCAAATTGCAGGCGGTAATGAAACAACATTGGTGTCTGACTGTAAATTACTTAATTCTAAATTTTGATTCACAGAGATGCAGATTAGCGTCATGTGGTGCCAGTCATATAGGACAGGTCCTAATGATAGCTTTGGTGCTATACATATAGCTTTGTTGATATTACGGCTGGCTTCAACCTGACCCTGTGAATCAGTGTACGTGTGAAGAAAAACAAACAAAACACGCCTAAATGTCATCTTCCTGTATAGACATCCTTAACTGCAGACCTATATTTGTTTCAATTAAAAAAACAATATGAGAAATAACTGTGCAAACCAGCAAATGCTAGCTTTGATGCTAGCTGTACTAATATAACAATTAAGCAAATATGCTATGTGTAAATTGAAATAAAAAAGGCTACTGACTCATTTTAATTACAGCCATATAGACAGGACTGAAGAAAAAAACAGAAGTATAAAATGCACATTTCTCATTAATTTTGTGTAAATAAATAATCTGGTGTCTGAGGAAGTTCTAAGTGTAGCCTACCTGGCTGCAAGTCATCTATTACTGTAAGAAAAAAATAAAAAAATAAACGTACATCCTTCAACAATCTCATTACAGTGCACACAACACAACAACGTTTCGCACTGTAGCTCAATTATACAATCGAAGTAGTATTTTAGCCGAAGCTGATTGCGTAGACCATCGTGGGCCAGCTGTGAGGTTCCTCACGGGTGTGTTGTTTGTCTTGTCTTGATTTCATTAAAAAGCTTTCAAGGCTACGGTATAGGCCTATGAACTACCCCCTTTCACATTCACACATAGCATATAACAATTACTCTCTGTGACAATTTATTGAAAACAGTTTAAGCTGTGAATTACTTTAATTTCATAAGACAAATTCATTCAGGAAATATTTCTAAACTCATACATTTAAATAATATCGTTTCTAAATCTTTGTGTATTGTGTGTCACCCCAGGAGTTACATACTGTGCAATGCAATACACGCATATAACATTTCTACATAGAGGATATTATATCATAATATATAGAGTATAATATAAGCAGCACTGCAATCATAAAATGTTTACTGCACATGTTGTGGTCTTTGAAGTCTGTCAAGCCAGCTCAAGCCCACCACGAAGCTAATCTGCATTAGCGGCTCGGGACCAGTGATAGAGGGAGAGGTTAAGACCTGGCTTGCCAAGGCTTCTTGGCCACTCGCTCCTGTGATAACCAAGCAGACACCCGTTGCACTTCAAAGGCTGGATTGACTTCTGAGGAAGCGCTGGCCTTTTGAACTGCTTGTCGAGGTCAGCCATTGCCCACGTCTCCTCACGCATCTGCACGATATCACCGGGACGCAGATGAGGAGGCGGAGGGGTACGCCATTGGGGAGGGATAACCCCCTCGTAGGACCACCGGGATTTGATCGACCATAGTTGTAAATGTAATTGCACACATTGTGTTGTGGGGTCTGTTTACAAGGTCTAGAGGGGCTAAGAGGAAGTTAGGTCAGTAGTAGAAACATTGGCCATCTTTTTGTGGTTTTAAAATATGCCTGATCTGTGGCACAACATGAAGACATCGTTTTTCCCTATAGTGTCAAATGAGTGGGATTTTCTACATGTAAATGTTTCTTTTAGGGCTTTGTACACAATCAAATGACCCTTTAGAAAATTGTGTGGGCCAACTACCATTATTGATATGAAGTTCTCATTGCAGCAGTTCCAGCAAAGATGGAGGCGAGAGGTTGAGGCCTTCATTTATTAATGTGGTTTGAGCGATCAGATCTCAATGCGCCCTAATTGCATCTTTGGTGTGTTCACACCTGTACTTGAGCTGTCCACTTGTGATCGCATCGCCCATGAGAGAGAGAGAGAGAGAGAGAGATAGCTTCTATTTGAGCAGCAAAGCTCCAGCCAAGACCTGCTAATTAGAGCTGTGCCACCGTGCCATTCCCAAGATACTATCGACTCCACTGAATCCACTTGGAGAACCCAGTTGTAATGATGCTTAAACATTAAGCACAATGATTACATCTCCAAGTTATCGAAGCGAGAGAGCACATCTCTTTTTTCTTAGTCACTGAATTGTACTTTCTGTCAAAGTTGTTGAATAGACTAAAAAGATTTAAAGAACAGAATAAGATTATTTATAGGCCAAATGTCAATACCATGCGTTTCGACTTTGCAATTTATTCAGAAATTCTCATAAAAGCCATCAAGTCCAGAAATTTCTTCAAACATTATATTTTATTAAATAACTTTCAATAGGTAATGTATGATCAAAAATAACAGTAAAGCAATGATGTACAATGAGTCATAAAGTCCACAAATACCATAATTTGGCCAATAAAGAGTGAATAAGTGCAGGTAATAAAGCCTTTTGTAACAGCTTATGAATCGGTGAAATAGGCCTTATTAAATATATAGATGTCGACAATTATGTTAATGACTAATTGTTCATTATATATTTTCCTTTCAAGATGATTAAAACAAGTTATTGTTGAATAATTTAAGTTCAAATGAATATTGAATATACTGTACTTTATGTAGGCCTGCTGTATGTATGTATATATATGTACATTATGTATTTCATGTCAAAGGAATTTACAATGGCTTGCAATACATTGAAAAATAATTTCCTGCATTTGTGCCTATACTTCCTTATACTGTACTGTAGGTTCAAATACTTCAACTTTGATAGCGGCCATAAAGAATATACAAACCAAAAATGTAATGACAACCAAGAAGTTACAGTAAAAGGGCAAAGATGCCTTGGTAAAACCAAGTTAAATTATACACAAAATCTCCCTTCTGGGGTGTGTTTCCAATCTGCTGCCTCCAATAAAAAAGAATTTCCACTGGCAGTGCTGTGCACTCAACTGACAGAGTTCCAAACCCAGGCCGGCGCTACCTGATCCAAGCCCCAGTGTGATCACAGCCGAGACCTGATTCTGATCCGAGCTGACTTCTGGGTTCTCGCTCATGCCTGTCTCCCGCAGGTCGTCTACGGTGTCCCCGGACGCCCTTGTCTGGCCCGGCGGGCGTGGAGCTGCCTGACGGGTAATCTGATGGGCTGCTTGTTGAATCGCTCCATGATCTCTCGGATCCGTGACAGGTTTGTGCGTCCCACGGTGAAGTCACACCTGGTGGCGCCCATCTCGTAGCCCACCTCGCACATCTTGCTGGCGGAGCTGAAACCCTCGGCCTTGGCCGTCACTCGGTACTCTCCAGGGTTGAGAAGCCGCCAATAGTCCCCGTCCACCGCTACAGGAAAACAAGTGTGGAAACACACTGGCAACTGATGATGTGACTGTGATGTGTGTGTGTGTGTGTGTGTGTGTGTGTGTGTGCCTGTGTGTGTTTGTGAAACCACAGCAACATCCGACTTGCTTCAATAATTTTAATTTCCATCCTGGCAAGAATAGGACAATTAATAGGAGCCCGTCCATCCCATCCATTAATAGCAGTGGAACAAAGCATTATCATTGTATTGCTGTTTCCATATTAATGATTACACTGTACAGTATATCTTCAGAATGTGTGCTTTAGAGAAAACAAGAGAGTAAGGATCATTGTGAAATACCATCATTTATAGCATAGAGTTAAATCCATAAAGGGTCATATCATTATTTTCTCATTGTTTATACCACTAACTGGGGATTGTGCAGGTATACTGTACAGTAGGTCAAAGAGGATTGGTCAGAATACAGAAATAATTGTATGCAGCATAACCATGAGGTCATGCCAGTGTACTACCATTACACAGACAATTATGTCAGATCCCTGCAGCTCCGTTTTAATGGTTTACTTCAAAGTTAATGTTTTACTATAAAACATTATTACTATGCAGCTATAATTCAATAAGTAAAATATATTTACATAGCCCTTAATCACATATGGGCTAGGACAAGTTCATTTAACTTTACTATAACAAAAATAAAAATGTAAGAACAGAAATATTTATAGAAGTTTGCCCTAGAATGTATAGCATAATATTTTAGCAGTGGCAGAAAACTGACAAAAAGCCATCACCTAGGAATACCCCAAACAAGAGGTGAATCTTCTCTGCTCTCTCTGCGTTCTACTTTCGTGAGATGAGGAACTCTACATTCCTTTGTAGATGTTTAAAAATAGCTCCACTTTGTCATATTCAATTTTCCTGGTCTCTCTATACCCAGTGATGCCTCATGCGGGCTGGGGGATATACATTTGGTGTGTCGTGAGTCCTTGATTCACTCATAAAGATGAGAGCCGTACTTCTTTTGCTACCAATAATCCACAGACTACTCTCAGTATGAATTATGACAGCAGTTGTGTCCTTGCAATTGTCCTACATTCACGGAAATGCACTTAACATCACATCAT
Organism: Aphredoderus sayanus; assembly: GCA_027564795.1. Taxonomy (NCBI): domain Eukaryota; kingdom Metazoa; phylum Chordata; class Actinopteri; order Percopsiformes; family Aphredoderidae; genus Aphredoderus; species Aphredoderus sayanus. The sequence continues at coordinate 21,398 of JAODUG010065403.1, forward strand.
TCATTTTCACTGGAAGATGGAATATAACTGCTCCCCTGAACAGAAAACCATTACCATAGAAAATGGTAATGAACTGTATAATTACAAAAAGCTTTACGTGCTAATGTGACAGATGGCTGCTCCTGATTTAGATCTTAATTTGTGGTGGTATTTTTATAAAAGGTACGGAGTGTTCCCAGAAAGATTCCAGCCCGTTTTTACAGCACAAAGGCAAATGAAAATAACAAAATATCTCAAATGATCGGACCAAAGTGTTCCCTGTCTGCTGCTAAGACAAACAGGAAAACTGCGACTTACACAGAGTTCCAGGAAAGGACTAATGTTTAATGTCCCGATGGACATTAGATTTTGTGTGCTAAGTAAAAATTATTTTCCATTTGAGGGCTGCATATTTTTAAAAGTTATCTGCAAGAGACTCTCTTGAGAATGCCCGTTTGATGGCAAAGTGGATTGACTACCACCTGAAAGACAGAGAGAATCCTTGTGTGATTCATTGCTTTACTGCTGTTCACCATAAATACATGGATAGTAGAAAACGCATGAGTCATGCTGGGGTAATAAGCTAAAACCACGAGTCATGGGACTCACAAACGCCCTGGAGCAGCTCTGAATGCGTTCACTTCGAAAGATAAATTTAGTAGCAAATTATTTCTAAATGTGGAATGTTCTATTAAGGAGGAATATCTAATATGTTTTATACAGTAGTGTGTGTAAAACCGTTACCTGTACGTATATCGTGGTTGATTCCATCCACAGAGATGACAGCGTTGGCAATGCTTCTGCCCTGTAAATCCTTTACTACACCTTTAATCCCACGATGCACCTGTGTGGAGAGCACAAAGCAAACATCTCTCTAATAGTGATGAGATAACACTAATGTATAAAGTTCACCACTCCATTTTCCACAATTATGGCTATGGGAAATTAGTCCAATTAGGCATCCTACATCTCAGCCTAACACATGGCCTTTAATAAACGTCTTTAGAAGTGGGAGGAAAATGAAGTATCTCAAAGAAATCCCCATAGAAGAGCCCTGAGCAACTACAGAAACACTGGTATTAAATAGTGACAGCGCTAATCAGGATATCCACAGAGTATTCAATATGATTTATAGGCCTACAATCTACGGAAAAACTTAGCTGGACAGCAAATTTATGCGGAGCATGTGACATTTATGTGTTATTTTTCTTTTATTTGTAAGGGGAAATAACCTCACGGATAAAAAGCTCTAAAATTAACAACTGCTGAGAAAGTGTTGGTCTGGCTTGTGTTTGGCATCTGCTTTAGCTTGCTTGGAGTGTGTTTCTGTGTGAGCTTGCGGGGGCTGCTTTGCCTCTGTGCCGTACCTGCTCCATGAAGACAAGCAGCGACTCGCGATTGTTCTCCCACTCCTCCGGCAGGTTGCTCTCATGAGGGAATTTGTCGCAGCCCACGTACATCGACAGCTCAAAGCAATTGGTGTGCAAGTAGCTGAAATCATTCATACCTGCCAACGGAGAGGTGTTCTATCAGCGGGGCAGCCCCTGACATCGACTATCACCTAAACCTGTATTCTTTTCTAGGAATGATTTTCTAGGACTGTAGTGGCAAGAGTCATTTAATGTTCTCTGGTATGGTGTAAACTCTGTATCAACTGATTTGTTTTTTTCAAAGTGGGGGGGGGGGGGGGGGGGTTCCATGCTTGCTGTTTAAGTAGTTTATCAAACAAAAATTTAAAATGTTCTGTATAGCAGCGTAAAGATGCGATAGCCAACTTCGGAGAACTTGGCAGGATCAGGCGTTGTGTTCTTAGCTGGATGTGGTTTACTGATGTACACAATCAGTGTGTTTGGACCATCTGAACCTATAGCCTCAGTAAGTATGGACCTCCTGAACCTACAGTATAGCCTCATTGTGTATGGACCTCCTTATCCTATAGCCTCAGTGTGTATGGACCTCCTGATCCTATAGCCTCAGTGTGTATGGACCTCCTGAGCCTATAGCCTCAG
>JAODUG010065403.1:23485-34903 GCA_027564795.1 Aphredoderus sayanus
CCTATAGCCTCAGTGTGTATGGACCTCCTGAGCCTATAGCCTCAGTGTGTATGGACCTCCTGAGCCTATAGCCTCAGTGTGTATGGACCATCTGAGGCTCCAGGCCCAGGTGGACACTGGCGGTCACTCACTTCCTGCAGCAGTGTGCCAGGAGGCTCCATTGATGGTGCCGTCCTCCCTGGCGAAGTCCTGGGTGTGGCACACACGTCGGCTGGCATCGGTCATCAGGCGGTGGGTGGAGGCGTAAGAGAAGGCCAGCCAGCGGAAGACGTGGTCGTCCGGGGTGGCCGTCTGCTCCCTCACCGCTCCCTGGGAGCGCGTGCGGTCGTAGGGGAAGGTGACCACCAGCTCCCCCCCCTGGAGGTTGCCGCCCAGCACGAACGGCAGCTTCTCCATCCACGCTATAAGGGCTCGTGTCTCCACGGCAACCTGGCGTCAAGACACAGGGGAGAGGAGAATGTGATTCATGCGGCCGTACGTACAGTAGCAGCCATACAGGACGCTGCTAACAATTTGTAAATTGGGCCAATTATTTTCTCTGTTAACATGTTAACATTTTCCTGCATGAGTCTTTTCAACCCTTTTGAACCATTTACTGTGCAAATAAACACAATCTGGTGGGGTGGAGGCATTGGGATTATTGATATTTATAGGTTTAGTGTTTTTAAAACTTGAATACTTGAACCACCTAAGTGGGATTGTACGAGGGGTTATGTCAAAAATGGCTTGTAAAGCCAGTTTAAAACCTGTTAAACCACTGGTTTAACAGGCCACAACACCTACATATGCTTGTATGACAGCAGTGTGGACTATAGTCTCTGAGCACAGATGGGGAACCCATCTCTGCCTCCACAGAGCATCTGCTGAAGCGATTCTGGATGCTGTCTGCTACTTCCTCGTGGCTGTCTTTAGCATGAAACCTCCGGTGAGCTTGCGCTCATATTAGATTGCTTGGCTTAAATTAGCTCACTGCCACTTTGTCAGGAAAACACCCCCATCTCCCAAAATAGACAGCAAGAGGCTGTTTGGCCTGTTCAGTGAGACTTCATGGTCTGAAAGGATGAAAAAAATATAAATGCAAAATTAAACTGAGAAAGAGAGCAAGACAGAGTGTGTGTGTGTGTGTGTGTGTGTGTGTGTGTGTATTTGTACTGTATGCATGTACTGTACTGCGCATCTTTGTGTGTGTGTTTGTTTGTGTGTATACACCTGAGTAACAACACAACAGATTACTTTGTTATCACTGGAGATAATGGGGCAATTACATAACATAAAGGTGGCATTTAATTAGATTCAAATACAGGCTATTATTTACAAATGTTTCAGTGTTTTACAGTTTATTGAATTCTGTGTTTATTGACTGTGTTTTACTCAATACAGTCAAGTATTGGAAGGTTTATCTAATAGGGAGATATGGATATTATTTGATACAAACCTAGCATGTGTCAAACATTTTCAGTTATTAGCACTTACCTGGCGAGATATATTCAAAATAAGTATGGAATAAACTTCATTGATACAGTGAATGGAACTGACCGTGGCGTTTTTTGCTAGGTACCATGCTGGGATGGGAACATGGTGGTTCAGTATCTTGCGAGAGATCCACTTCTTGGCCTCAGTGTCCCACAGTATGGAGTTGAGGTCGGGGAAGTTATGGTGAATGTCGATCCCGTCCTGGCTCCATCTTCCCAGAGACCAGCCACTGAGCTCTGAACCCTGAGAAAAGACAAACAGCATATGGGAACATTATTTATGGTGACTGCATGAAGATGCCAAAAAACACTATGGTGCCAAATAACTTGTTATGGTAAAATAGCCAAATGAAACCCTAAGACCCTAATAGGGGTTTCCCCCAGATGTGTTGTCTGAAGAGGCCCGAGCCAAAAATCACTGTATAACAAACACAGGTGGTCACAGGTGTCACAGGTGTGCTTTTACAAAAACACTCCTGATGCTCTTTCTACCCGATCCATAGCCTTTCACAACACCACAATTGACACGTACCCACTTTTGTTAACTGATAATGCATCTCATCAGGTTTAATTACAAACACTGCTGAAATACGTCAAAACAGACCATTGATTCATTATTCATTATGGGATCTCACAAGGGCTCTGACTCCGAATGAACCACAATCACCCAGGCACCTGCAGGGGTTGACATTAAAGCACCAGTCCTCTAATATACGTTGATACACACCTGAGAGCAATGTGCATGGGTGTTATGAGGTCACTAATGGCAGTCTTGCAGACCTACCACTTCAAAGGCTTTCTCGTACCCATCGGGGTTGACAGAGGGCAACAGGTGTATCCGAGTCTCCTCCACCAGGTGTCGTACCCGCGGGTTACCGGACAGATACTCCAGACACATGAACTGCATCAGCAGAAGTAGTAGCTCTCGACCCAGCACCTCATTGCCATGGGAACCCGCTGTGTAACGAAACTCAGGCTCGCCTGTTCACAGTTTTGTACGGAGAGAAAGAGGAGAGAGGTTTATTAGCTGTTGAACGCTGAGCGAACAGGAACACAGTGTGACAGGGTTGGCAATCATGTTGGTGAACCGTTTCAGACATCGTTTTGTTTTAAGATGTTCTCACCAACTTCATGTTCTCCTGGTTTGTCGGAGATCTCAATGGCGTACAGCTTGAGGCCACTGTGGCTTTTGCCAATGTTGTAAATCCGTGTGATATTGGGACACATGTCATTAACCACCTTCATTAGCTGAGAGATAAGCATAATACACAGTCATACCAGCACTGCAGCATTCATATTTCTACATATTTATATTTTTAATTGGCTGTAGTTATGTCTCCATGTCATGCCCAATGTCAATCTTTCCAGGAAAAGAAGAACTAGACCTAAAATAAGGGTGGGTTTTACATTGAGTCTCAAATAAAGTAAAACCTTTAGGTTTTAAATAATGTATATCTGGTAATGTTACTGGAGAACTTTGGCATAACAAACCATAACAACAAGATGGTGTGAAAGAGCTTGCTTAATTATGTGCATACCACTATAAACACAAGGCCAATTATGACGACAGGCTTGTAAAGCAGCTGAGCTACAACAGAGCCGATTTAAACAGCATCTTTTGTACATACTGGTGTGACTGTAGACATTTCCATTTATACAATAGACACAAAGAGGAAGAGTGAAAGGAAAGGAGCTAACCTGACAAGCTGATGCTTAACGGCCTTAATTTTAGAATGGCTGTTTTGTTTACTTCCTTTCCCAGAGTCATTAATCAGCCAGTAGTGATGGGGTTTTAATTAAGGCCTTGTTAAATCTGGATTTTTTTTAACCTAGTTAATCATTAAACAAACATCTGTTTTTCCCCCTCAAAACAAGCATGTAAAAGGCAGAGGTGAGATACTCTCAGTGTTCTTGTAAACTAAGAAAGCCTGCTGTTCCCTTGATAATTATAAGTGGCTCCCCAAGAACAATGTGAAATATATTTTAAGGCAGTTTGTCTTTTCACATACAGAACCTTCCACTGAATGTTCACTAAAGAGAGGAGGGTTTGTCCTCTAGAAATTATATTCTGAAGAGTTGGCTTGGTGTAGCCTACCTTCTTGTAACCCAAGAAACCAAAAAGAAACTTGACTGGCACTGCATTAATCCTGTTATGCCCTCATTTTACAGAGACTGTTCTGAAGTTAAACTTCAATCCACTTGCTAGATATTGGGTCCTGACCTAGTGAAACTAGCATGACCAAGATAATTGAACATTATCTGAGGGCAAGAGATTAGTCAGAACTGACATGCTTTTCAAAAATGTTGTCACTGTATGTTGTACACTGTATATTGAATCTATTTGTTTAAGAAGGCTATTTCCGCTTGCAGTCAGTGATGCTATGAACAGGGTGATATAAGGTACTGTACCATGTACCTGCATAGACAGGAAATGTCAAGCAGAGGAGCATGCTCACTTTTAAAAAATAGTTCTCCCTCCTTTGCTAAGACAGACTTACAAGCCACATATTAGGCCCCCGGTTAAAATTTGCAATTAGAATGTACAGAAATGTTTCAGAAAATTACAGTGCCTTAAAATGCTGAACATGCTTATCATTCATGTGGTTCTCATTAAAGGTTATGACAGCAGTTCAGGACACTCATAGTCACCTGTTTGGCAGTGAAAGGCAGCTGCATTACAGGAGATAATGATTCACTGCTCTTCAACCGCTCAGTCATAGAGTACAGACTAAAACTATCTTCTCTCTTAGTACAAACAGGCTACTGTTCATGACAACAACATGAATAAATAATGGTACCACCCCAAGATGTTTTATGTATTTCAGGCAATGCACAGGGCACCCTCTTTTTTGTTGTCTGTTGTTTTAGCAAAGGACACATTTAAGATGGACCAGCTGTATTGTATGTCTTGTCTTAACTACATGGCAAAATGCCTTATTGTTCAGACACTTTCCAAAACAACTTGAGAACATCAATAATTCATCTGGGCAGACTTGTTTCTGGTTTACTGCCACTTACCTGCCTCATTTCTTTGTAACTGTGATGCCTGAAGTCTAAGTTGTCTGTGGTTGTGACTTCATTCCGTCGATGGTAATAATTATTGGGATCTGCGGAGAAAAATATTGATGTTGAACTGGAACAGAGTGGGTGACAGGGATCATTGAGGGGAACCCTGTGTAGATTTCCTGTCTAAACTGGCATAATTGTAGAAAAAACTAGGGCACTCAGTACTGCACATACTTTCACCAAGGCCAAAAGATAAATTAATAATTGTCATGATGACTAAATGCCAATTTTCACCCAATCTCCCAATGACGGAAAATAAATGTGTCCTTGGCCCATGGATACCAATTTTCATGAGAATTTGTATATAACCTTTTGATATTTGCTGCGATCAGAGAAAAAATATTGAGGTGGCAGAGCAACCTCAATGGTGGAAGAAATTGTGTGTTAGATTGTTTTTTTAGGACTATACAAACCCGTCACCTGGCATTGGACAGCCAAGGATCTCCACTCTCATACAGATATTGCCGCTGTTAAACCAAGAGCGAGGGTTGACTCTGATGTAACGAGCAACCACTGGTGCGGGAAATATGTTCCGGACTGGAATCTCCTTTTCCCGGTTGCCAGTGAAGATCTACTAAGTCAAAAAAAAAACATATAGCTTACTTAAGTGTTTATAAGTTATTGCTATATAAATGCACATAAACAAAAAGAAGCAATCACTAACAAACTAAATAGCAAAAATAATTAATTTGTTCATAAAAATATGATTTATGAAGGTGGGGTTTGTTATCATGCATGATGTCTAATATTGCCTCATGCAACATTGCGCAATGATCACTTGTCAACATCTATTGTAGTATAACTAAGTGTACATACACATGCTGTGACATCATGTACATGAATTCAGCCAACAAGCCCAACAGGGAATTTCTGTAACAATAATACATCAGCCACATATTCAGAGAAATATCAAACTATCCATATTCCGTCTCATTACAGCCTGGTTCAGGGAAGAGGGAGGGGTGACATTCTGAAATGATCCATGATAAGCCTGCATCTGTTTCGGGACCATCAGTACTACCACCTCTTAGCTCATTAGGCTTGCAAACATGCAGGTGGAATTCTACCCCTCTATCTTGTCCTCAAACAAGAATTCCTTAATCAGTGAGGTTGTAGCTGAATGGTTATGGTTATCTCTACAGAGATAAAGATTCGTAGTGCTTAAGCTCTTATCTGGGGTACACATTGAGGTTCTTTTGCTAACTTCAAACCAAATTACTCACCAAGTCCTCAGAGTCGTTCCTCAGTGTTACCCAGGTGTGACTGTCGTTGCTCACCATAACTTTGTACGAGGTCACCCAGTCACTCCTTGAAAGACAAGGAGAAAGTTGATTTATTTCAAGGAAGCATGGAGGAAAATGTCATTTAGCCTGAAATGAATGTAGACAGAGCACAGGTGTGGCCATGAGGAGAATTCCCAGATCACCCCTGGCAAGCATAATTCCCTATGGATAACTGTCTAGGTGGTCAAGCTTGTGCCTGTTATGCTACACAATCCACTATTCATTATTAAGTGATAAAATATACAATATTTTAAACATTAAAATAGCAGTAAACAACTATTTTATATGTAAGGATGTAATGAAGTAATTGTGTCCTGTACAGAGAATGTCAATACACCGTCTGTGTGTACTGTAATCTGAGCTAATCTGTTCTTCATGTTAGTGTGTGTGTGTGTGTGTGTGTGTGTGGACTATAAAGCATTTGCTTTGGTCTGAGCACTTTATGTGGCCTCTAGTGGCAGAAAGTCATATAGGTATACTTTAAATTGTATTAATGAAGCAAGAGAGAACTATTTAAGTCAGTTTAGTCAAGACTGCTACACTGTTATTCACTTCATGACTGAATAGAATAATGACCAGACTGGATAATGTGCATGCTTTATTGAGCATGGGCTTCACCTGCTGGCCTGGTTATAATATTTGTGTTCAAATTTCACCATTAGCATGTTAATATCACCAGTATGTTAATAGCAATACTGATGGTCATCTTATAAAAAGTGTTTTATTAAAGATGTGGAGTTGCATTACACTTCAGAACTGAAGTGAACACATCCGTGTCTATAATTGGACTTGCGGAGGGTCTTTCTCGAAGGTCTTCATCTGTACTGTGAGAGATAATACATCTTGGTGTATGTAAGGGATCGGCTTGAGAGACTTTTAGATAAAGACATCAGTGCTGAGCTGTTGCAGGCAGGGAGAGAGGGTAAGAATTCCCAGTCCTGCTAATTAAAGGACTGTTCCCTATCAGAATGCGGCTGTATCTGGCAGCAGAGACAGCTACTAGCCCCATAGAGCTAATTGCTGTGAGATTCTGTCTTATCCGCCAAGGCCTCGGTGCCTCTGCACCCCAAGATCATGTTCCAATAGGAGGGGAATTACAAATACAGCATGATAATAGCGCCCCCCTCTCCCCCCAGCTACCTACCCCTGTAATGACAGAGCACTTTCCAGAAGTCTGTGCCATCCTTTCCAATTAAGAAATATAAATGCCACAGGATGTTGTTGCATGAAGATTCAGGGGCTGAAATTTTATCTCAGCATAAACTCGGTGAACAGAGGACTTAACCTGTACTGGTACAGTACTGTCTATAAAACATTTAAAGTAACATGCAATGCAAACAACTACTACAACTATTTACTATGTGAAGATATAGTGGAGTTATTGAGTCCTGCAGAGAATGGCATCACCCTACCTCTGTGTTGTAACACTAGCTCCTCTGTTATTTATTTCCATGGCCTGGTCAGCCAGTGAGTGCAGTGTTAGTGCATGTGTTTGTGTTGCCCATGAGGCATTTGTTTTGATCTAAGGTGCTGGTGCTTTTAATGTGACATCTAGTGGCAGAAAGACATACTACTACTACTACTACTACTAGTAGTAGAAGTAGGAGTAGGCAAAGATCTGAGTGAGTGGTGGGGAAAGAGAGGATCTGAAAGGATCACCACCATTAACATTAATGTTAACATTTACATTTCATGACATAGTATTCCAACCATACACTTGTAAGTCTACAAGTGCCTTGGATCATTTTAAACAAAGGTGACAGGTTGAGCCATTTTCAAAATTGAAATATTCTTTGGGTCAATTTAAACACCAGCATGTGTCATCGCAGTTCAGTACTATTATTTAGTTTACAGCTTAATAAACACATTTTAATGGGAGTTACTCTTTATGCTGAACTGTACAATATATATCAGCTTTAAACTACTTGCAAAAAGTGTTTCATATATGATATACAATATGCTTAAAGACAACAACATTGGACAGTGCCTTGCTGTGCTATGCTTGGGTGAAATCAGGGCCTGCAATTCATTGCGGGTGGAATAATTCAAGGTTAAAAAAGACTTTGGCTCCCCAAGGAGCACATAATCCTCTCCTCTGTCTCTCAGGGTACATTCCCAGTTCTACACACACACACACACACACACACACAATACAGTAATTTACAGTATGTGTGCCACCTTTGTGTGTGTCTGTGTGGGTTTTGGGGGTGGAGGGTGGAGGGGGAAGCAGGAAAACAAAAGCCTGGGAATGAGAAATTGGGTTGAAATTATGTCCATCTATCTTCAGAAGCCAAGACCAAGATCCTACAGAGACCTGCTGTCTGTTATTCACTCCTTAACAAGCTTTAGAAACACGCTCAGCAAAGTAGAGACCGCATGACTCATCCCAAACAGCAAGCCCTTGCTCTCTAAGACACAATTTAAATTGTTATTAAAAGAAGTAATAAAATTGCGGCATGTCCTTTTTCTTTCCCGTCAAATAATCAGTGATGAACGAGCTCTGAGTGTTGTAGTTTCCTGTGCTGTGTATGTTTTGTTTTTTACAATCCATTATATGACCTTTAAAAGAGATGAAAGGATGATGCACTCTCAATCAAACTCATAAAACCTTAATCCCAGCGCGTAGGCCTTTAAATAAAACATTATGAAAAAAGGGCAAAACTAGTGTCTGCCCAGCGGCGGAATATGAAGGAAATATGTTATTGTGCATGGGCAGTGGTGAATGATTGAAATGTCAATTTTTTTCCCAGTAAGTTAGAGAAGGCTACAGTATACAGCGGGTCTACTGTAATGCTCCTGGAGGGTTCCCACTTACGACCAGAGGGAGCTCCTGCCTTGTGTAATGACCCCGGTGAACTTGGTGAGTCTCCGGGCGTCCACCTCGAACCACTGAAGTGGGTCATCTCTCCCGGCGCACCATCCCCCATCATAGAGGTCGTCCTCATAAAGACCAGCCTATGGTACCAGGGGAGGGAAAACACCGATTAGAGCATGGAAGCCGTATCTCTGGGCTTTTCTGCTATGAGTCTATTTATACATACAGTTCAGTCAGGCCACTCTCGTCTGGGATAAGAAATGTATTAGAACATAAGCAGAATGCTATTAACAGTTTATCTTTTGCAGTTGAGGGGGCTCCTCCTCATACGCAGGTACAGGTATGTGAGTATCTAACAATTATTTAACCCCCTGAACAGGCCTGTAGCAAACATCATATGGCAATATAATGAGTAAAGATGCATGAGAAAAGCAACCATCACGCCTTAATTCACGAATGTGTACACACAATCAGCATGAAGACCAAAATTAAAGAGGAGGAGCCGGGAAGGCAGCGGGTGTCCTGCAATGAACTCAGCAATAGAGAGAAAACTGACCACTTAAAAAGAAAAAGCTCTTTTCCTTCTATCTAAGCTGGGTGACTGTCAGCTGATGGCCGGCAGGGCGCGGACTTCCGTGGCCTGCCAGAGCTAGTGCTACGTTCAATTACGTATAGACACAGACAACATGGCACAGCCAGGGACCGGTTTGCTAATAGTTGCCATGGACTACCAAGTCCCTGTTTGGTGGAGCCCAACAACGTCTTGCACCGATGCCACACACCAAATTCGGCTGTTTTTAGGGTAGTAATTAATAATAACAATAAAATGATTGCACAATCAAAATAATCAGTCTGATTATATTGCTTCTAGCTAGTGTCAGGACCCACATAATGCAGCTGTAAACCCTTAATTTCAATAAAACATTATGTAAAATAAATATAAAATATACAGTAAATAATAATACTAAAAATAAATACATTAACATACATATATATATATATCTTTTTATTTATTAATTAATATGTTAATTAATTAATTAATTAATTAATTAATTAATTAATATCAGCCTGAAATCCATTACCAAAAGCCATTCTGTAATCCATTACAGTATGCCAAAAGAATATGTAATTGACATTCATGATAGGATTTATGACATTTACTGGCTATTAGCAGCCACAAATATCAATCTTGGCCTATTACAGCTTAAAATAAAATAATATGGATAGCATCATGACAACCTAACAAAATAACTGATATAAAAATGAAAATACTGTATATAATTTTTATGTCTCATTAAACGGGCATTATCTCTTGTGATGTCCTCAGGGTCAGAATGATCCAAATCACTAGCTCTTTGTGGCAGATAGAAGGCACTAGACCAAATTCTACAGCTTACACAGACATATTACTTGCACTGCTGGCACAACAAGGTGTGTTTGAAACCCGAGGACAACAGGAGGGTTAAAAGGCATATAAAGCAACACAAACACAAAGAAATAATTACTAAAGAAATAAATACAAACAGCAATGATGATAAAAAGAACCATACAATCACACAATCAGATGACACCGCCTTGTGGTTCAAGACTATATTTTAAGGGCATCACAAGGGTTATACAGATTTGTTCTTTGTCAAAAGCAACAGACACATACAACCCTAGCAAGAACAGCTGCATGGGGAAAGTAAAACTGAATGCAAGAGGGAGAAAAACTGCCAACATTTTTTAGTTATGAAAAGCTGGCCAAATCTCTCAAGTCTGTGCTGAAACCCTAAATGTGCATCATTGTCCTTCTGTTGATTCAGATAGGTGATACATACAGTACTGTACATGGCACATTGGATATTCATTAACTGCAATACATGTTAATCTAATTATAATGTTTGTTCAAGAAGATTAAGTCTTTGAATTGTAATTGATTGTTGGACTATAATTCAGTAGTGCTTTGAAACAATGCTGACACATAGCTATCCTATTGTTACTTTTCCAAATATCTACTGTGGAAGCATCTGGTCAGAATAAGCAACATATTTGCATCTTAATCATAAATGTCTTCTTAATCATTATCATAAAAATGACTTTGAAAAACAATACCCATGGTGATAACAGATATTACAACATATTTACTTAAAAGAAAACCATTAATTTCCACTGACATCCACTCTATGTGACTTATAGGAACAACTTTTCAAACTGCAATTGAAAGCTTTGAGAATAGTTTTACTATTATTGATTATAAAGCATTGTATGAAAAAGAAAAAGCAATCCTGGTAGCACAAGAAATTGAAAGCCACCATTTAATCGAAGTGATCCTTCTACCACATCAAAAAAAATCTGTGATACATTTATTTTTCACGCTTTTTATACAAACCATTACTTTACCTGAACAACTTGTTTCCACGTCAAATACACTCTACAAAGCAACAACCCTATGGCCGGCAGTGGCACAATGGGTAGAGTAGGGCGACCGGTCATCCAAAAGGCACTGGTTCAAACCCCGCTAACTCCTTGCCAAGTGTTGTCCACCTAACCCTAACTGCTCCCGGTGGTCAGATGGTTCCTTGCATAGCTGATATATATATAAAAACATAAAATGAACTACAGTAACAAAATAAGGTGACTATATACACATAGTGTATATGATAAACATTTGTAACAGTGATCAGCTTGTTTATTTAATATTGTATTTGGCAACACCATTTGATTGTATAGGATTTTGTGTGTTTTTTTAAATTGTCATTGCTGTGTGTATTTATTTATTTATTTATTTATTTATTTATTT